>CM076570.1:1219593799-1219880666 GCA_034641835.2 Pinus albicaulis | reverse complement strand
CTGGTGCTAAGAGGGCGAATAAGATATTAGAGCTTGTGCACAGTGATATGTTTTGACCTGTGTCGGTTCCATCACTGGGTAAGTCTATGTACTATGTTTCATTCATAGATGAATTCTCAAGGAATACATGGATATATTTCTTGAGGAATAAATTTGAAGTGTTTGACAGATTTAAAGAATTTAAGGCTCTGGTGGAAAACTAGACAGAGCAGTAAATAAAGGTGCTAGGTACAGATAATGGTGGAGAGTTCTGCAAGAAGGAATTCGAAGAGTTTTGTAAGAAGTGTGGTATAGCACAGTAGAAGACTACTCCATACTCACCTCGGAAAAATGGAGTTGCAGAAATAATGAACAGAATTTTATGGAAAAGGCAAGAAGTATGCTCAGTGGTATCGGGTTAGGACAAGAATTCTGAATAGAGGCAGTGGAGATTGCATGTTACCTGGTTAAAAAATCACCTTTGTCAGTGTTGGAGGATAAGACTCCACATGAGGTATGGATTGGTAAGAAACCTCTCTTTCACATCTGAGGGTATTTGGAGGTGTTGCCTATGTACATGTTCCAAAGGAGAAAATAATCAATTTGGATAATAAATCTGAAAGGTGCATCTTTATTGGGTATAAGGATGGTTTAAAAGGTTACAAGCTTTGGAACCCAGAAACAAGGAAGGTAGTGTACAATCGAGATGTGGTGTTTAAAGAAGTGAAAGACGTTGTTAAACATGAAGTCCTACCAAAGGAACCTAAGAATATAGAGTTTGAGCTAAAGGAGGATGAATCAGAATCTACAACAGAACAAGATTCAGAAGAGGAAGAGCCAAAAACTCTAGCTATGAAAAGATCAGTTCAGGAAAGAAGACAACAAGGTATAGTCCATATGATTTCTGTTCAAATATGTCTTTAACCATCACTGATGATGATCCCAGAATTGTTAGCGAGGCAGTGGATTCAGAAGATGGAAAACTATGGAAGGAGGCCATGGTTGATGAATGGCATCCTTGCACAAAAATGAGGCATGGGGTTTGGTGGAGTTGCTGACTGGAAGGAAGCCCATCGGGAGAAAATGGGTGTTTAAGAATAACATGAATGTCAAAGGCAAGGTGGAGAGATACAAATCTCGGTTGGTAGCAAAAGGTTATTCCCAGGTGCTAGGAATTGATTTTGGTGATATTTTTTCTCCTGTTGCCAAGGTTACTTATATTAGATTACTTTTATCTGTTGCTGCTACATTTGATTTTGAGGTATAATAGATGGATGTGAAGACAAAATTTCTTCACGGGGATCTGGAAGAGGAGATATACATGAAGTAACCTGAAGGCTTTATGGTGAAGGGTAAGAAAGAACTAGTATGCAGGCTAAAAAAGTCCCTGTATGGGTTAAAACAATCACCAAGGATGTGGTATCAGAAATTTGATACCTATATACGACGACTTGGCTTCATCAGAAGCAAGGAGGATCCCTTGTGTTTATTTTAAATTAATTGGTGACCGTGTTATTTATTTGGTCTTGTATGTGGATGATATATTGCTGATTTGAAATGACAAAGAAATTATCCAATATTTGAAGACATTGTTCTCCAAATTAGAGCATGAAGGATATTGGTCTTTGAAATTTTATTTTGGGCATGGAAATTAAGAGAGATCGGGCAAAGAGGAAGCTTTGGTTAAACCAGAGGAAGTATGTCAAGACTGTATTGTAGAGGTTCAATATGCAGGATAGTAAACTGGTGGATGTTCCTATTCTTGTAGGTGTAAAGCTATCTGCTAAACAGTGTCCCAAGACACAAGAAGAAGAGGAGGATATGTCCCGTGTTACATATGCAAGTGCAGTGGGTAGCCTAATGTATGCAATGGTTTGTACTAGACCAGACATTACACACGCAGTGGGAGTATTGAGCAGGTTTATGTCAAACCCAGGGAAGGAGCATTGGACAGCAGTGAAGCGGGTTTTCAGATATTTATGTGGCACTAGTGATTATGGCTTGTGCTACCAGGGAAGACCAGGACTGGAAAGAATGTTAGACATTCGTGGTTTTTTTGATGCAGACTGGGCTGGAGATCTGGACCAAATAAGATCTACAAGTGGGTATGTGTTTAGCATATTTGGAGGCGCAGTCAGTTGGATGAGTAAAAGACAGTCTGTAGTGGCTCTTTCAACTACAGAGGCAGAATACATAGCAGCCAATCATGCAAGCAAGGAAGAAATTTGGTTGCAGAGATTGTGTTCAAGTATGGGGTTGATGCAGTATAAGGATAGACTGTGATAGCCAAGTGCAATTTTCTTGGCTAAGAACCCTGCTTACCATTCAAAGACAAAGCACATTGATGTTCAATATCACTTTGTTAGAGAGATGGTTGAGGCTAAAAGGGTGTTGCTGGTAAAGGTGGACACTTTGAAAAATGTTGCAGATGCATTGACGAATTCTGTGAGCACTCAGAAGTTCTCTTGGTGTAGAGAAACAATGGGTGTTGAAGAATTGGCCCAATGACTAAGCTCTCCTGTGGCTCCCTGTGGAAAGAAAACAACAAGTGGGATAATGTTGGGTATGTGTTATATTCTTTCCATGATTAGTCATACTTGTGATCGGTGGGCGGACTTGCCCATGGTTTTGTGCATGGGTTTGCACATGGTTTTTGGGCATGATGGTTTTCGGCCCTTGGTATTTTGTAGATCCGGTCAAGGGAACTACGGTTATGTTCTAATCCAGGGTTAATGGATTGGGGTTTATGTATGCTTCAGCATGTATATATATGTGTTGTAACACTAAAAGGAATATAATGAAAAATCAAGTTGGTAGTCCCGATTTGGGATCCAGGGGAAAATCTCTGTGTATCTTTGTTTTATGTTTTATTCTCTCGCAATTTTTTATTTTCTGTTTTTAAGATTTTTACACATAATTTATTATAGGTTTAAAACCTACAAAGATATTGAGATAAATGTGAGAATACAATTAAATAGATTCTAGTGATTTAAAAATTAGATTCTAGTTAATTTAAAAATTAAAGAGAATAATATAAAAATTAACATGAAATAAATGAGATATTTTTAAGCAGATATAAAGTTAGGATAGAAAATATAAATAGGGAAATTATTTTGAATAAAGGATAAATTATGAAGGTGAAAATAAGATTATAGTTATAGAGGGAGATTAATTATTAAATAACTAATCAAGAAAGTAAATAAATATAGAACTAAATGATGGAGGTAAGGAAAAGATAGTTTAAAATACAAGGAAAGGTTAAGGATTTCCAGAATCTGATTTAGAGGATAAACGCTTTGATGAAAGAAAATTAATGGTGGGTTTCCATGATTGACTTAGATGAAGTGTTCACCCGAAACGTCGGGCCCTTTGATAAGAATACACATGATTCCAAAAGCTTGCATCAACATTTTCTTGACTGTGGAAACACACACACTCTAAGTGAAGCACTACTGGAAAAAGGAATATTAGTCATTTCCCCAAATATATATATGCCTAACAGCGGGATGCCTTAATTGTGGTGCATACATGTGACAATCAGATACATACTTGGCTAGCAATGGAAACTGTGATGACACCTCTTATGACAAATTATGACAAAGATGAATTCCACTTGACATATCCTATAGTTGAAGGATACTCAATTCTATCCCTAAGACTCCAATATGTAGAAACTCTTGAAAGTTTCTCTCAACTCTTGAAAATAATAGTCATGACTTGTTAAAGTTTACCTCTATAACTTGAGTAAAAAAATTCCCTGCCTATCTTAGATAAGAAGAGATGATTAGGATACATTTCATGTGAAAATTTAACCAAACCCTTGGGAAAACTCATCAGTAAATATCATGTTCACTCACCATCGATTGTGATATTATCTTAAAACATAACATTTATGGAAAATAAATAAAATTCAGGTCAAATTTTAATTTTTATTAATATAAAAAATTGCAGACAAGTTAGATCAATTAAAGAGACATGACGGTTCATAGGCTAAAAACAATATAAATATAAACCCAGTCTTATAAAAAAACATTTCGGTCAAGGTACAAAGATAAAAAGGAGCTCATATTTGAGGTGATAAAGACAGAAAAGAGATACATAACTCAGATCATAAAATAAGAAGAAAATCTTAAGACAAGGTTTCAGACCAGTGATTAACCTCTGTTGTATCTCAATCTCCTGCAATTCGAACCTACAGCTCTCAACCTTTGTGAAAACCTATAAGTTTGTCCTTTGTTACAACCTACAATTTCAGCAAATTACAAGGCTGCAACTCATCCTTCATTACAAACCTGCAATATCTTGGATTTTTGACCAGTTTTAGAAGCTTAGAACAGTGGTCAATTATTTACCTCATACCTTTGATAGGTACTATCACCTGTAATAGGATCTGTGATTAGTAGCTCAGATTTGTAAACTCTTGCAGCTCAGACCTCCTTAATAGAACTGTGACAAGTTTGGATAGTCATCATAACACGGCTCAATGTTTAGTTTTATGTGTGTGGAAAAATACCTATAAGAAACCCCACCTCAGAATTGTGATACCTTGAAATTGTGATCAATCACCGGTGGAGCCTCATTTCTATATTTCAAACCTGTGATATTTTGAACTTGAGGAAAGAAGGGTTAGATCTGAACTTGTGGGGGGGTTAGCCTTTGAAGGCTTGGACCTATAACAAAGACTAGTATAAGGCTCAGACTTGTTAGAATTTTTATAATAGAACTGTGGCATAAAAGGCTCAGTATTTTAAGATCAGGTTTATGGGTTAAAAATTCATAACATGTGACTGATCAAACCTTTGGCCTATTGAAGAAGACCTCTTGAAACAACTTAGTGACATATTTTTGAGGAAGTTTCATAATCATCTTTTAGACTTGTCTGATGACATTTTTGTAAGCAACACATTGACATTATTTGGAGCTTTGAACAATGAATAACTTAAGGGCTTGAACAATTATAAGCTTGGATTTGAACAAGGTTGAATTATTCTTGAAGGACCATTGTTTTTTAAGATCTTGGAGCATCAATTGAAGATATATAGGAGCAGTCCTATAGCAACACCTTGAAGCATAATTTGATACTTTCTTGAAGACTAAACTTTGATAGGATGTTGGAGCATTTATTTGAAGTATCTTGGAGAAAAATTTGATATACATATTGAATTAGTTTTAGATTTGTCTTGAGGATATTCTTGAGAAGACCTTGGAGTATCATCCTACAACACATTTTGAAGCACCTAAAGAATTGTTTGGTGCAAACCTTGAGCGACTAACTGAATATACCTTGGAGCATTATTGAATACCTTGTGAATACATCTTGAAGCTGATCTTGGAGACCATGATGCACTGAAGCCATCATGAGGTAACCTTGGATAAGATTTTTTTGGTAACATGAAGAGTTGTGGTGACAATTTTTGAAAAGATAATTTTTTCATTGATGAAGATATTTCGAGATTAAGTGAATACTTTCTTGGAAGTTAAGATATTTTCAGGGCTTGTTGTATAATAATTTCGAAGCCTTGAAGAATCATTAAACTTATCTTGATGAATTGAAGTATAGGTTTGGATCCCTAGAGGATATGAGTCCTCAAGAAGATCAGGTTGGAGCCTGTACCAGTGAGAGGGTTGGATCCCTATAGGTTGGTGCCTCATAGAGACAGGGTTGGAGCCTTGGGAAAGATATGGCTGTATCCTTAGAGGTTGGATCCTTGTGAAGTCCAAGTCGGTGCTTGGAAAAGTAGAGGTTGGAGCCTGGTGATTTGAAGATTAGAGTCTTCATCTAGGTTTGGATCCCTAATCTATTATTGTAATTGATTCATTGAAAAGAGGATTGAAGTCCTCATATTTTCTTATTAATAAAATTATTATTCTATCATTTTTCATTTTGCGTTCTAATTATAAGTGATCTTAACTGGTAAAAATAATAATTTAAAAGAAATACTAATTCAGCCCCCCTCTCAGCATTTACAACAATTGGAATGAGATCGTGTACCTTCACTCATAGCCTAAAATCTTGACGGTAGATCCTTAGAACACAAATTTCAATATAAAGGAAGAAAGGATCCAAACCGTGTGAAGATGTCTTTTCCTCAGTCAATAATTTAGATGAAAATAAGGTTGACAAAGCCCCTATGTTGAATGGAACAAATTTTGAAGTATGGAAGGGTAGAATGGAATTATTTTTGATGGCTCAAGGTTTTGAAGTTTGGGAATCAATGCTCACTGAAAGATTGATGGAAAATTCCAAGGAATATAATTCAAGAGTGATAAAGTAATTTTGAGTAGGCTACCAGATATTATAAAGGCCAAAGTGGAAAAATTTCCATTTGCAAAATATATTTGGGGAAAAATTCAAGATCTTCACTCAAAAGGAGCATTGACCATAACCTCTAATCATGAATATGGTGGAAATATAAAAGTAAATCCATAACCCATAAATAAATGTAAAAACAATAGTGAAGACATCAAGACCAAGGAGGACCTAGAAGATGAAGAAAATGAAGAAGATCTCAAGGTAAAACTTGTAGCTTCCCCAGAAGAGATAATAAATTTGAAAAAGGAAAATGAGGAGCTCAAGAAGCAATCAATTTATGGTTACCATGAACTTGATAAGACAAGGAAGGAAGTTGACCTATCCAAGCTTCAAGCTGTACAAGAAATAGATAAGGAGCTTGTTAGTGTCAATATTTTCATCCTGCCATTAGTGATCAAAATCCTGTTTTCATATCATTTTAGGAGTCCCACTCGAAATTTTTTTATCATTCCACTAGGACATGCAAAAAATTAGTCACTGATGGTAGCCCCAAATACAAAAATCATCACTCTTCCACAAATTTGATCACTTGTTGGCATATCTTCATACCTTGCTGACTATATACCATCCATAAAATCAATATCAGTCATGTCATCTTGAAATTCAGTCCTTCAAGGTCTCATTAGGTATTTCAGGGTTTTTCAAGGTTTCATTAGGTCATTGGGGTTTCCAAGGTTTAATAAAAATCCATTCCATTAAATAAGACCAAAAATTAAAGGGTGATACAAATAAAATTCTCTTCACTAGGTGAATATTATTTGTGAAGAAAATATATCATTTCAGCATGTAATTTTGAGTTCAAATGTAATTTTTTATATTTTCATTATGTAATTTTATGTCTTTCAAATGTAATAATTTCACCACCCCAAGCTACTAACTAAGTGTTCCAAAGATGCCTAAACATCAAAATTTAAATTCAAAGAGTTCCTAGTTCATAAAAATGATCAATTGCCAAAGAAAAGAAGTCAAAATGAAAGGTATAGTTTCAAAGGGTTAAAGTGAAGACAAGAGGGAAAAGTGGGTCCCAAAGCTCAACACATCCAATCCATCAAGCATAAAGGAAATTCAAAGATAAAAACATATTAATTTTCTCTCTATGTTATCAAGCCATCACTCACATAGCTTGAAAAATCGTAATTGAAGGGTGAAAGGTCAAAATTCTTAAAGGCGCTGCTCACCTGGAAAGAGGCATTGCACATAGAGCCACAACATTGCGCATAGAGCCAGAGGTGTTGCGCACCTAACAAAATTCATTTGCAAGCCCCAAAACATAGTACAAGTCCTCCAAACATTTAGAAAAAGGTTTCTTCATCTCCCAACAAGTAAGTAAGACACCATTATGCCCTCCTTGCATTTCTCAAGTACAAATTTCATGGTCTCAAGATTTTCATGAGAAATATCTAGTTTTTCAAGATAGAAACCCTAGTTTCACTTCCTAATCCAAAATTTGATCCTTGAAGACCCATTTTACCCTTCCCACATCACAATAAATCCTACCCTTACCCCTATATCATCAAATCCCTATCCCACACCCCTTTATCCCCTAAACCCTAAGACCTAGGTATTTCAAATTCCTAGGCTCCCAAATACCCATACCTGTAATAAAATTCCTATTCCCAAATCCTAGAACATTTCTACTCCCTGTCACCTCCCTCAATTTAACAATCCATTCCCCCATCTCCATAATTTTTTCCATCCCATTCCCCACTCCCTAAACCTACATTTCACTCCCAATTCATCTCCCTAGGGTTTCTAGCCAAGACATTATGGAAGAAGAAAATAGAGAATTAAGAGAGGAAGAAGAAAGGGAAGAGAGGAGGCCATAAAAAGGAGGGAAGACTATCATACTTGAACCTACAAACACCAGATAACCCATGGCCTCTCCCATGACAGTGTCATGTTTCAAGCATGTAGGATGCTTTGACTTTTGTGAAAAAATACAAAAGGTCCAATATCACCCTGTTTTGAGTAGTTTTTTCATCTCTAATATTCATGATAACCAGGTAACCCTTGCGGGTGTCACTTTAATAATATCGACAACCATCATAGCATATGCCACTGGAATTCCAAATGTTGGTGAAAAATGGTACAAGGAAAAGGACTTGGAGAGTCATTACTTTGACCCATATATCAAGCCAAGGTACAAGAACGAAAGAAAAAGGTTCTTCCCTTTCTCTTACCTCCTGAATAGGTATGCCCCTATGCTGAAAATCATCATGAGGTAATTTTCTTGTGAAGGAAGGTTCTCTAGACTCTACACCTATCATATCATGTTATTAATGCACTTCGCAAGGGTCAAAATGCTCAACATAACTTATTTTCTCTTTAGGTACATTGGAAAAATGGCATACATTGTTCAAAAGAGAGATTATGACCACCAAATAAGAAATATTTTTCACCACTCTCTCATCAAGATCATTTTCCTCCATCACCTTTATAAATTTAACATCTTATGGGACACTTTCATAGCTAATGACATTTTTATTGCTGCACCAATTCAACACGCTCAAGATGTGCCTCCACCATCTCATCCTTCCACATCCATTCCTCCATCTCAACCCACATTATCTAATTCTTCATCAACTCAAACTAATTCACCCATTTCACCACAATCATCACCATTTCACACTCAGATTGGGTCATCTAGAAAAGCTAATATTAGTGAACTTCAAGAGACCAAAGTGGTTGAGATAGAAAAAATGGAAAAAACATATTAGATAGGGTACAAGTAGGTGTTTTCTCCAAGTAAATTGGAAGGGGCCCTGCCTTCTTCACCAACAAAGAAGATGCAAAAGGGAAAATAAAAGATGGTAGAGGAGGATGTACATGAGGCAGGCATTCATGATGAGGATGACCTCCATGAAACAGATACTGATTTTGACCTTGTTGATTTATATGACGAGGCATCCAAAATGATTATCAAGCATAACGATTCCCAAATCAATGAGCTTTAGAAAAATTTAGAGATATATTATTTTGTCATTTCATTTCATGAGAAAGAAAATGAAAAACTCAAAACCAAGCAGGCCATCATGGAAATTAAGCTTCTCAAGGAAAAAGAGAATAAAACAAGGCAAAGGATTTGCTTGATGAGGCATATGGAAGGTATGGTGAAACCAATTAAGTAGAAGAAAAAGTGTCAAGGATAATACCTAGGATGAGAGGTGTTGGACATTGGGTTCAACGCTCTCCGTGTGTTTCGCAACATGGACTAACTGCCTCTCGTGGATCCTAACTCTGGCGATTTTAGCATAGACTAATGCTTGCGGGATGAAAAGAGCTCTAGAACTAGAGAGGCAAAAGGAGGTTGAGCTTGCTAATCAACTCACTTTGAATGAATAGTTTTCCATGATTGTCAATGAGAAATGGGAGAAATGGCTTGACAGGGATAAATAGTACCTTGAGAAGCTTCTGGAGAAGGAAAACAAGGATAATGATATATTGATAAAGAGGGCCAAGCATTGTGCCAAGAAAAACAAAATTGCAAGGTCAAAAATTAAACAAGCCAATGCAAAAATTGAAACCTTGACAATGGAAGAAGAGAAAAGAATGCTTGATATCTTTGCTGAAGCCTCACTCCATGCCTAACCATCATCATCAGCCAAAATTCAACAAATTTTAGCAATTTTTGACACATTTTTGCAAATTTTTGAAGTTTTTGTGCATTCCTGGACAGTCATGTGACAATAAGACTGTTAGGTACGAAACACCCTAGGCGCTGTGCACTTTTTTGAGGCATATTTTGGCTAAATAGAGACCACCATGGGATTCAGAATGATGAATACATGCACCCTAGAAAAATTTATAAGTTTTTTTGGATAAACTGGTCATTGAAAAGGTAAAAAAGCACCCAAAAAATTACAGTTTTGCCTACTTTTTTAGCCTAGTGCAGCGCATAGAGCAGTCTTGGGAGAATCAATTTTTTGGAGGTAAAATCAATTCAACTCTAAAAAACAAGCAATCAATTTTTTTGGAGGTAGATTAGATAAGATTTCCAATGAGCTATCCTGAGCTTAGTTTGGACATTGGGAACCCCTCCAAAACTCAGCTTGAAGTTGGCGTTGTGCATAGGACAGTGGCACTGCACATAGGACAAATTTTCTTAGCTTGCTGATATTTTCCAATTTTCTTAGTTTTTCCAGTTTGACCATGGTCAATGGGATTTTTAACAATGTCAATCATGAAATTAAATGTAATTATGATGTTTTTGCACTTACCTAGGGTAAATACATTAGGTGAAAAGTTTTGATGACATGTAATGAATTAGTTTGCAAAAAGTGAGGGATGAGTTAATTTGACCTCCCCACACTCTAGGTATTCAAATCAGTTTTTGGGGGGAACTACTCCTCTCATGGATTCGACCCTTGAGGTTGGGGGAGGTTTTTTAGTTCTATATCTTGTAATTTTTGACTCATTTCAGAGGTTGGAATTTGTTGGATGTTAAGGAATTGATCATAGACTCTAGTGTAATCATTTTGGCAGGAAATTAATGAAAAGGTTGCAGCTATTTCTTTGGGAAACCTGTGGTATGAGAATTTAGCATTGTTTTTCTTATGTCTCATTATGTATAAATGTTTTGTTTCATTATCCATTTCATTTCTATGATATGTTGGTTTTTAAGTTGATGAACATAATACATCTCTCATGCTCTATTTTGGAAAAACCTTCATAGTTTGTCCATCTTCTTTAGTTTAAAAATAATTCAAGCCTTACCTTGCTCTTTATAGCACCTCAATTGTTTGATCCATCTCACTCTCAAACCCAAAGTGTTAGGTTTTCTACCTACCTTGCCCCATTTAATGTCTGCAATCCTAATCCTATTTTCCCTGACCTAGCCTCTTTGACCTAATCCTCTTCCAACAACCCAATGCAACCAAATCAAACCCCTGTACTTATAACTAGCTTAAAACCCCAATTAATCGAGCCCTCTTGGCTGTGACATTATGGAGAGAGCCCTATCCGGTTTGGTAGGGCTAGATACCAAGCCAAAATATTGGTCATTGGTTACCTCTGTTGGGATTTCTTATTCAACCTTAGATATTTGGTGGAGTGATAACAGAGCTCACCAAGCTTAAGGAGGAATTTCATCAAAACCAGAAAAGTCATCATGAAGAATTCATATCCATAAAAAATCAATTGGATAAAGAAAATAAAAGATAAGAAACTTTGTCAAGCCATCTTGAACAAATACACAAGGACTTGAACAAACTTGAATAAAAAATTGGTCAATATAAGGAAGACATATCCTTCCTTAAATATCAACTAGAGGAAGTAAAGAAACAAGCACAAGGATATGAAAAGGCGATGCAAGCTTTGGAACTCCTAGAAGGAAAATTCGATGAATAAGAAAAGGAAATAAATGCCATGACATGCCAAATAGATAAAAAGGATGAAGGCATCACCAAATTAAAATAAAAAATCACCTCACTTAAGGCCCAATTATGTGAAGCAATGAGAATGAGGGAATAAATGGAGAGCCATCTAGCAAAGAAGGATGAAGAATGAAAGATAATGAAAGAATAAATTATTCTTCTAAGGAAAGAAGTTGAATCAGTTAAACAAGAGTCTAAAGAGCTCACGAACCTTAGATGACATCCTAGGTCATCAAAGATACCCCCTTGATAAATCAGGGCTTGCCATTATGCAGGTGAGTCCTCTAGAAAAGTTAATGTAAAGCCTAATGAACCAAATAACAAGCATGTGGAGAAGAATAAAAGTGATGATAACACCCCCAGTACAAGTAGAAGCAAGGAGATGAATCAAGTTAAACTTGAAAGAAACTCTACTCCTAGAAGATTTGCAAAAGGTATCAAGGATGCAAGAGGGAGTGGATATCATCAAAGGATCCCAAGGAAAATTGAATTTATAAATACATCAAGACAATCTCCATCTCCCATGTACCAAAGTATATTTTTAGGTTATTTCTAGTACAAATTTTGGGCACATGGAAAAATATTGCAAGGCATATAACAAGGATATCTATGAAAAATCCAATGAGTTCCCTAGAAGTAAATTTGTAGAGAAATACTCCAATAGGAAAATATATATAAATTATGCTCCATCATACATGTAAAAAACTAAATGCTTCAAATTCCATAATGTTGGACACATATCTCAGAGTGCAACTTGAAGTGAGTTCCTAAGAAAGTTAAAGAACACAATTCGTCTAATAATCCTATGAAAGTCTGGAGAAGAAAACAAGTTGATCCAAAAATTGAACTGGTCTTGAATACTCCAAACACTAGTTCGAGATGCTGACTGATTATGTACCCAAGGAAGAATCCAGGGTTCATTGATATCTATAAATTGATATTATGCCTATGTAAGCTTGAAAGGAATCTATGCAGTAAGGATCACATGCTTGTCAAATGAATGACATTGATGAAAAAAAATGGATAAAAGAAATTTGTGATGAAATCATGATCATCTACTTGTCACATCAACTAGAAATGAAGAGGGCATTGAGATGATGATGGTTCTGTTGTCCATGTTGACTAATTATGTGCCTAGGAAAACCTATGCTATTCTCCTGATGATCCACCATAATATGAATTTGTGAAATATCTCAAGCTTGACACAAAAAAAACCTACATGAAGACTCAATTGTGATGTTATAAAGACAACAATTGAAGCCATATCGGTTTTTTTTTCCAACAATTGCTAGGGTAAAAACAAGTATATTTTCCCATGAGCATTCCAGAAAATAAGCACCTCTCACATATTTGATCTCTTACCCAGTTATCCTCATCAGAATCTATCTCACACTCACTAATATGGAATCATACTTAGTTGTTTGAATTCAGTCAATAATGTCTCAATACATCCAATTGTTTGAGTATTGTTTAATAAATGATTGAAGCATTGTGATATAATTTAGATGTGCCTTCACTACCTTCATTGTTTGATGCTAAGAAATTTCAGCATAAATATTATAACATTACAAAATTCATGTTCATTGCATCTATCTCATGTTGAAATAATTTACATGGGGTTTATTCCTCAAAATATGGAGTGGGTAGGTTGATACCAAAAAAATTGTGGTGCCCAGAAATTCCAGTACAATGATTTAATAATATATTGAAGTAAAATTATTAATTTGTAAGGACTTAATATGAAATTTAAAACATATAGAAAATTAAATCACATAAGTATACCTGGAATGAGTTAGAGATGTTGTGGACTGTGGAATTTTTGGCAGATGCAATTAATGTGGTTACCAAACCAATATTTACCTCCTAGCCAATCGAGGGTCTACCAGTATGGTCCCCAGATCCAGAAGAAAATATCTTCTAGCCCCTGTGCCCAGAATTCCAAGAACAATCAAGAATTCTTCCAATAACAATAAAGTTTGATCAATCAATTTTCCTCAGGTCTGTAGCTCTCTCTCTGTGTAAAAAATTCCTCCTTTTGTTTTCCCGAAACCACTCTCTTATATGTTCCCTTCCATTGCCCCATTCTCTCCACCACCCCTGCACACTGTCTTCTCAAATCTTCCTTACGACTTTCCACCTGCAATGTCTTAGTCTCTCTGTCTCCTTGGTGTTAAAGGTATTTATTCCTTATGTGACTCATGGCTTTTGAAATTTCCACCTTTGTTATTATTATTTTATTTTATTTTGATTACATAAATTCCACATTATATTCTTTTTGGTTTTGTTTAGATAATATAATGTTTTATAAATATGTTCATTGTTTTATTCATAGTTTTAATAGAGTCACTTTATTAAATATTTAAATAAGTTATTTTATTTACTTATTTAAATTATAAATCAAATAGCTTGAATTTATATTTTATTATTTTCTTTCCTCATAATATAAATAAATAAATAAATAAATAAATAAATATATATATATATATATATATATATATATATATATATATATATATATATATATATATATATATATATATATACGACAATATGTATCGAAGATCTCACTTGATATATTTATTATATCAAGATAAGTTAGGAATTTATTTTGATAATTGATTTATTAGCCTACTTAGCTATTTTCCAATATTAGTAGGTATGTATACTAGTGCAATGCATGCGATGTACGCATATGTAGCTATCATATGCATACATCGTATACATGCTAATACCCTTTTGCATATGAATCCAAATGGGTCATTAAAAAAATGATGTTAAATACATTACAGAAGGGGATATGTGCGAGATTTAGGGAAACATTAGCTTAGGGTCAGCAACACCATGTTAGGAGGAGAAGCACCATGACTGAGGAAAGCACAATGACAGGGGGAGATCTCCTCGATAATGAAAGGGTGAGCAAGATGACAGGAGAAGCACTGTTGAGAGGGGAGTAGCTGGAAAAATTACCCATTTTCCATTGATCTCAAAGGGGGAGAGAAGGAAAAGTAGTTGCACTTTCAACAAGATTTATGCTTGTATGTTTCCATCAATGAAAAAAGGGGGAGATTGTTGATAAGTTTGTAATTGATGTCAAAGGGCCATTGATGGGTACTTGTCTCATAAGAACAAGTAAACCACTATTGGTAAAATTAAAAGCAGTAATTTCCACAAATATATATATATTATTGATAGTGAGATGCATTAACTGTGGTGCATACATGTGACAATGATATATCATTGGCTAACAGTGAAAACTGTGATGAAAAATCTTGTGACAACTTATGACGAATATGAATTTCACTTGACATATTCTATAGTTGAAGGATACTCAAGTCTATCATTAAGACTCCAATATGTAGAAACTCTTGAAAGTTACCCTCAACTCTTGAAAAGAAAAATCATGACTCATTAAATTTTACCTCTAGAACTTGAGTAAGCAAATTCCCCGCCTATCCTAGATAAGAAGAGATGATTAGGATATAGTTCATGTGCAAATTAAACAAAAACCTTTGGAAGCCTCATCAATAAATATCATGTTCACTCACTGTTTATTGTAATGTTGTCTTAAAACATAACATTTATGGAAAAATAAATAAGCTCTTATTTTTTTTTTAATATAAAAAATTGCAGACAGGTCAGATCTATTAAAGAGACATGACAACTCATCGGCTCAAACAAGTATAAATATAAACCTAGGCTTCTCAAAAAAAATTCAGTCAAGGCACAAAGATAAAAATGAGATCGAATTTAAGGTGATAAATAACAAAGGAGATACAAAACTCGAATCAAAAAATAAGAAGCAGATCTCAAGACAAGGTTTCAGACCAATGAATAACCTCTTCTACATCTCAACCTCTTGCAATTCAAACCTACAGCTCTCATCCTCTGTGACAACTTGTAACTTTGGCCTTTGTGACAACCTAAAATTTCTACCTATTACATGCCTGCAACTCGTCCTTCATTATAGACCTACAATATCTTGGACTGTTGACTAGTTTCAGAGGCTCGAACCAATGGTCAATTATTTACCTCATACCTATGATAGGTACTGTCACCTGTACTTGGATCTGTGATTGGTAGCTTGGATTTGTAAACTCTTGTAGCTCATACCTGCTTAACAGAATTGTGACAAGTGTGGACAATAATTATAATACCTTGCTTCAATTGTCAGTTTTTTGTGCGTGGACAACTACCTACAAGAAACCTCACCATGGACTTGTGATACCTTGAAACTATGATCAATCACCGGTGGAGCCTCAACTCTATATTTCAGACCTGTGATATTTCAAACTTGAGGAAATAAGGGTAGGATCTGAAATTTTGAAGGGGTTATACTTTGAAGGCTCAAACCTATAGAAAAGACTAGTATAGGGCTCCAACTTGTTAGCATTTCTATCACAGAACTGTGGCATAAAAGGCTTAGTCTTTGAAGATCATATTTACGGGTTAACAATTCAGAACATGTGATTGATCAGAACTTTGGCCTATTGAAGAAGACCTCTTGAACCAACTCAGTGATATATTTTTTTAGAAATTTTCATAATAATATTTTAGAGCTGTTTGATGAAATTTGTGTAAGCAACCCATTGACATTATTTGGAGCTTTGAACAATGATTAACTTAAGTGATTGGACAATGATAAGCTTTGGTTTGAACAAGGTTGAAGTATTCTTGAAGGAACATTGTGTTTGAAGAAATTGGATCATTAGTTGAAGATCTATATGAGCAGTCCTATCATAGCACCTTAAAGCATAGTTTGAGACGTGTTTGAAGGCTAAACTTGGACAAGATGTTGGAACAACTCTTTGAAGGATCTTAGAGACAAATTTTATATACATCTTGAATTAATTTTGGAGTTGTCTTGGGGATATTCTTGAGTAAACCTTGGAGTATCATCCTAGAGAACATTGTGAAGCACTTGAAGAATTTTTTGGTGCAGAACTTGAGCGACTAATTGAAGATACCTTGGAGCATTATTGAAGACCTTGTGAATACATCTTGAATTTGATCTTGGAGACATTATTGGAGACATTGATGCATTGAAGCCATCATGAGGTAACCTTGGAGAAGATTGTTTAGGTAACATGAAGATTTTGGTGCCTCATAGAGACAAGGTTGGAGCCTTGGGAAAGATAAGGTTGGAGCCCTAGAGGTTGGAGCCTCATGAAGTCCAAATCAGTGCTTGGAAAAGTACATAAAAGTACATGTTGGAGCCAGGTGATTTGATGATTGGAGTCTTCATCTAGGGTTGGAGCCCTAATCTATTACTGTACTTGATTCCTTGTAAAGAGGATTGGAGTCCTCATCATTTCTGATTAATAAAATGATTATTCTATCATTTTTCATTTTGTGTTCTAATTATAAGTGATCTTAACTGGTAAAAATAACAATTGAAAATAAATACTGATTCACCCCCCTCTCATTATTTCCAACAAGGCTTGCATGCAACGACTTTAATTACTATAATTATCTAGATATTTGCTAATATAGTTGTGCATACATGCAAGTAATCTCTACAAATTCATATAGTTTTGTTGATATAGACTGATGACATATTCATTTGTATGTCGTCACAACTTGTATATGCATTCTTTAATCTCTATAATTGTTAGTTATAATTTCATGTTAAATACACTTGATTCTGCTGACACACAAGTCTTTTTCTCATTGCATTACTCTAATGAAGGATTTTACCAACAGAAATGTGGCATGAATGGAATTTTGTACAACATTGATCTTATCACACTTGTATAGTCTCCATGTCAGCACTATGGTAAGTCGACAACAAGTATGTTTCTTGTCATTTACTTGCATTTCTGGATTTAAGGATTATATGACTACCTGCCGCACATGCTGAGGATGGCCATTATCATTAAGTTGGGTAATATAGATTTATGATGGAAAAAAATTAAATACAAATTTAAATATAAAACAAAGCTACAACGAAAACTGAACTTCAATTCATCGATAACAAAATACTGAAAATTGTTTACATGCAAAATGTAAATAAACTAACTCGAGAAATGGTAGCTTATCTCTAAGAAGAGATGTGGTAGCTACATGCATCTGGACTATGTTATAATGAGGCTCAAAGGCCTATTCATTATTATGAAATAATGGAAAACTATAAGCATCCACAAACTTAACCCTAGGGATGAAGCGCCAAAACTATGTGGGCCCCGTTGGGGTAAATTGGTACATCAACTTCTCAGGGTCGTAACTTTGGCATACGATCTCCGTTTGACGCTTACGATACCTCGGTAGAAATATATATCCAAGGAATAAAATTTTCAACTACAAACCCATTTTGTACTATTTATTTTCCCATTTTCCAAAAAAATGTCGTTTAGGGCCTCAAAATTGCTCCGGAAGTTCACGACCCAAAAAACTGCTAAAAATAGTAAATTGTGCTACAATTAAGGAAACTAAAAGATATAATGGTGGGGGTCTAAGAAGAATAGATGGGTGGACACCAATATACACCTAGATGTAATATTCCTATTTTAATAGGAATATTCAATTTCATTTTGTTTTCTTTTTTCAAAGAATAATTATGTAAAGGAGGGTCAAAAACTCCTAATAAAGGAATAAATACATGCCCAATGTGAATAGAGGCAAATCAGGGCTTTCTTAATAAAATCCACTTGTGTGTGAAACATGATTGAGCCATTTGACTGGGTAAACAGGACCAAATCACAACACATTCCTGATGCATTGAACCTCCTAGATGATCAACGCAGTTCTAGAAGGAGGTCCTCCATGTGAAAAGGGTTAAATGAATGAAGGTGGTTTAGGGTTTTGGTAAGCTTTCATCTTATAAAAGTGTTGAGAATGCAGCAAGATGATGGAGCTTAGTGAAATGAAGTCGCTTTCACTAAGTGGGCCCGCAGGCAAATTCTGGCGCAAAGTCTATTTTTAGACTATGTCTATTTTTAGACATATGGAGCATGGTCCGGGGATTGCAGTATGTTATTCTTGGAGTATTGGTCATGTTGGTAAAAATAGATGGACCTCTATTTTTAGACATATAGTTCGAAGTCTATTTTTAGACTGCCTATCCTAAAAATAGAAAAGTCAAATATTATTTACCCTTAATAATATTTGGACTCTAAACTTCAGTTTACTCTCTTGGAGCACTTCAGTTCGAGCTACAGAAGTGGCTCATGCATCTGACAGAGGAATTACGCTATTCTTAGGGGTTTGGTGAGCACATGCATGGTTGACTTCAGTTAGGACTTCAGTGGCAGAAGTTTGGTGGAGTTAATGAGACAGCTAGTGGAGTTGTGTTCGGTTTAACTTAGTTGAACTAGTTGAGATTAGTTTAACTAGCTAATCAACTAGTAATGAGTGGAGTGAATTAAACATTATTTAATTCATTAATTAGTAACTCATTATTCAACTCAAGAACACATCAGTTCACTACAGTGCATGGACAGTTTAGTGGAGACCAGTGAAAGAGGTAGATGAAAGGGTGGAGTTAGCTATCAGTGGCGACATCAGTTGTGCATGAGATTTTCACCACACTTGGAGGAATTGCCCATGATGATTGCGCTGTCAAGCCAAGGGGATTCGAACCTTGGATCTCTATATAGACAGGCCATGATTGCGCAATAGAGGCAAGGCAATTAGTGGTGAGTTTTGAACCAGTAACCTGTTCAAAACCAAGCTAGTTTGTGTGTAACTTTATGAGGAAGTACTGAGTACTTGTGAGGATTATTGTATTGATTTTGTTACATGATTTCTCCATTATAATATACACAATAGCTACGGGTTTTTCAGCTATAAGCTTTCCCCATACATACCGTGTTAATGTGTATGATGAATTGATGTGCTATCGCTTGTTTTATTTCCGCATGTGTGATGATCTGAGTGGAAGAGATTATGTGTTGCATATGAATTCGAATTGATATGTGATCAGGATAATATCGGTGGATAAATATCATTATTCAACAAATTTCTACATGGTATCGGAGCTAGATTAATTATCGGAGCAGAGATTGATCATCACAGTGATTACAAACTTATTTCGGTAGACAGAGTCTGCATGCGGGCCAGGTAGCCTCTGGATCCATCCTTTCCTTTGAAAGGTGATATATCCAGTAAATTCCCTTGCAGTCGATCTCTGTGATAGAAATAATTTGTTCTCACAGATCAAGAGCGGTTGAGCTTTGAGGTTGGAATTCGAATTTTGCAGCAGTTTTGTTTTCTTGGTGCCGGAGTTGAAAATGTCTTTCAACGGTTTGTGACTCGAATATGCTCTTGAAGGCAGTTCGAATTATGTTGCATGGAAGGATTGCATGGAGGCAGTATTAGAAGATAATGGTCTGAAGGAGTTCGTAGATACGGATGTCCAAAATCCCACTGATCCTGCTGAAGTCGAAGCATGGCAAAAGAAGATGGCGAAGTGTCGAAGGATCCTGTTGGAGGGCGTCAAGGATCATATTGTATCCAACCTGCATGGAAAGGCTTCTCCATATTTAATGTGGAAAGCTTTGACGGATCTATTCCAGAGTAAGAGCGATCAAAGGAAGCTGGCGCTCAAAGATAAGCTCAGGAACATCAAGATGGAGAAAGGCGACAGTATCGCCAAATACCTCACGAAGTTCACTCAATGCAGAGATGAGCCGGGAAGTGTGGGGGTGACTGTCGAAGACGAGGACATGGTCGACCTGGCTCTCCTTGGTCTTCCGAAGGCTTGGCACTCATATCAAGATAGTGTCAATGGTTGGGAGAAGTTGCCGGGATGGGAGCGCCTTTGGGCGGATCTCATGCAGGAGGAGATAAGGAGGACTACCAGGGACGGATCTTCATCAAAGGTATCTGATGAAGAAAATTGCGCTTTGGCTGCCAAAGCAAAGAAGGGGAAGAGCAAGAAGGCTTCTCAGTCTGGTGCGAAAGGCAAGAAGCAAGATATGTCCAAGGTGAAGTGTTTTCACTGTCACCAGCACGGACACTATGCCACAAATTGTCCGTAGAAGAAGAAAAATAAGAAGGCTGCCGGATCTGCAGCGGGAGAGGCATTGGCTTCTCAATTCGAACTGGATTTTTCACTGATCGCATGCTTGGTTTCAAGTGTGGTGGGATCAGTATGGTTCTTGGACAGTGGTGCATCATTTCACATGACCGGAGATCGAGATCTGTTTTCAGATCTGGAGGAAAAGGATCTTGGAGTGCACATCGAGATGGGCGATGATGGTAGATACAATGCGACTGGTATCGGTACCATTTCCTTTGAGAGGGAGTCTGGTAAACCTTTCATATTGAAGGAATTTTTGCATGTTCCAGGATTGATGAAGAACCTGATCTCTGTGGCGATGTTGGAAGACAAGGGGTATGATGTGGTCTTCAGTGAAGGAAAAGCCTTCCTGCACAGTAAGACTACTGGTGAGACCCGGAAGATAGGGGTTTGAGTCAAGAACCTTTATCAGTTGCAAGTAGATGGCTACGCAGCAATGGCATGCAAGGCGGGAGAAGTGGTGAGTCGAGATGATGAGGGCGAATTGTGGCACAGGAGATTGGGCCACCTTCACCATGGAGCTTTGAAGATCCTGTAGCAGATTTCTACTGGGCTTCCTAAGGGCACTCTTGCGCAGTCAGATCAGTGCAAGAGGTGTACTTTAGGGAAGTATGTGAAAGCCACCTTTCACGAGAAGGATAGTCGCGCCACGACGATCCTTGAGAGAGTTCACACAGACGTGTGTGGTCCTTTCTCAGTTGCTTCGACAGCAAAGCACAGGTATTATGTGATCTTTGTTGATGATTTCTTTCGAAAGTGCTGGATCTTCTTCATGCAGAAGAAGAGCGATACATTCGCGAAGTTCTGTGAGTTTAAAGCACTGGTCGAGAAGGAGTCGGGGAAGAAGGTGATTGCTCTAAGGAGTGATAATGGTGGTGAATTCATCTCGGCTGAATTCAAGGAGTTTTGCAGCACAGAAGGGATTCGGAGAGAGCTCATCGCACCCCATAACCCACAGCAGAACGGGGTGGCTGAGCGGAAGAACAGAACGATCGTGGGTGCTGCACGGGCGATGTTGCATGATCAGGGCCTACCCCTTCACTTGTGGGCTGAGGCATGCAATACAGCAGTGTGTGTGCAGAACCGTTGTCCTCACAAGGTTCTTGGCATGAGTACACCAGAGGAGGCTTATTCTGGCAAGAGGCCTGATATTTCCCATTTGCGGATTTTTGGTTCTCCTGTCTACATGCATGTGACGAAGGATGCGAGAAGGAAGCTGGATCCAACTGCTGAGGTTGGAATATTTGTGGGGTACACCGATACACCTCACAACTATCGGGTGTATTTTTCAGACAGTCGAAAGACTGTTGTGCGACGGGATATAAAATTTCAGGAGGAGAAAGCCATGCAGTGTTCGCTTGAGAGGGAGCTACACTTGCATGCAGATGAGGAGCTGTTAGTTCCTAAGGAGGAGCTCCCGGATGTGGATCAGCCACAAGAGGAAGTTCAGGAGGTGGAAGAAACCACCCATGTAGCGCCAACCATCAGAGGGCGCATGCGCACTACAGAAGCTGAGCGACTGGCTCGAGATGCAGAGAAGGTTGTAGGACCACCTACAGCACAGCGCAGACAGAGGCAGTCACCGGATCGGTACACTGGATACATGGCTCTTGTGAGTCAATGTGTCATGACGAAGCCATCCTCTTTTGAGGAAGCTGTGGAGGAACCCGCATGGGTTGATGCCATGATCGAAGAATATGATTCGATCGTCAGGAACAGTGCATGGGAGATTGTCCCAAGATCGGTGGGGAAATCAGTGGTGGGTTCGCGATGGATCTACAAAGTGAAGCAGGCGGCTGACGGGAGTGTGGAGAAGTACAAGGCGAGATTTGTCGCCCATGGCTTTTCACAGATCGAGGGGATTGACTATGAGGAGACCTTTGCACCTGTCGCAAGGTACTCTTCCATACGTACGATCCTTGCTCTCTCAGCGCAGATGGGGTGGCACATTCATCAGATGGATGTGAAGACTGCGTTCCTCAATGGAGTTATTGAGGAGGAGGTGTACATAGAGCAGCCTGAAGGTTTTGAGATCTTCACCAGTGAGTCGCATGTGTGCCGACTCAAGAGAGCACTGTACGGGCTGAAGCAAGCACCTCGTGCTTGGTACACTCGGATAGACAGCTACTTCACCGGGCTTGGATTCTCCAAGAGTGAGGCGGATCCAAACCTGTACCAGATTGTGGTGGAGGGGAAGCTGTTGATCATCGTACTGTATGTAGATGATCTGATTGTGACTGGCGACGAGCAGTTGATACTTTCATGCAAGGAGGATCTTGCACGAGAGTTTGAGATGAAGGACCTGGGCATCCTTCATTATTTCCTGGGATTGGAGATTTGGCAGCGCAGCCGAGGACTGTTTGTTTCTCAGGGCAAGTATGCTCGGGAGATTCTAGAGAGGTTCAACATGCAAGGCTGCAAGCCTGTTGACACTCCTCTTCCTGGTGGTTGGAGGAAGGAGGATGCTACTTCAGCGGAAGTAGTGGATGCCACTGTCTATCGACAGTTGGTGGGGTTGCTTATGTATCTGGTCAATACACGACCCGATATATGCTATGCTGTTAACCAGCTTTCGCAAGCTATGGTTAAGCCTACCAAGCTCTTCTGGAAGGCAGGCAAGCATGTATTGTGTTATCTTAGTGGCACATCGAGATATGGTCTATGGTACAGACAGGAGGATGGAGCGAAGCTTTCTGGCTTCACTGATGCAGATTGGGCAGGGAGCCCAACGGACCGAAAGAGCACATCTGGAAGAGTTTTCAGCATTGGGTCGACAGTAGTTTCCTAGTACAGCAGGAAGCAGAGATCCGTGGCAATCAGTTCAGCAAAGGCCGAGTACATGGCAGCAAGCTTGGCTGCATGCGAGGCTATTTGGATGAGGAAGATCCTCATTGGATTGTTCGAGTTGCATTTGGAGCCTACAGTGATTTATTGTGATAACCAGAGTTGCATTAAACTCTCAGCTAATCCATTATTTCATGATAGATCCAAACACATCGACATCAAGTACCATCATATCAGAGATTGTGTTCAGCGGAGAATCATGATGCTTTCATATGTTCCCACGGAGGATCAGGATGCCGACATCTTGACGAAGGCGCTCACCAGGAGCAAGTTCGAATTCCACAGAGGCAAGATAGGGGTTGTAGATAATCCATATCTTGCTGAGAGGGAGTGTTGAAAATGCAGCAAGATGATGGAGCTTAGTGAAATGAAGTCGCCTTCACTAAGTGGGCCCGCAGGCAAATTCTGGCGCAAAGTCTATTTTTAGACATATGGAGCATGGTCCAGGGGTTGCAGTATGTTATTCTTGGAGTATTAGTCATGTTGGTAAAAATAGATGGACCTCTATTTTTGGACCTATAGGTCGAAGTCTATTTTTAGACTGCCTATCCTAAAAATAGGGAAGTCAAATATTATTTACCCTTAATAATATTTGGACTCTAAACTTCAGTTTACTCTCTTGGAGCACTTCAATTGGAGCTACAGAAGTGGCTCATGCATCTGACAGAGGAATTACGCTATTCCTAGGGGTTTGGTGAGCTCATGCATGGTTGACTTCAGTTAGGACTTCAGTGGCAGAAGTTTGGTGGAGTTGATGAGACAGTTGGTGGAGTTGTGTTCGGTTTAACTTAGTTGAACTAGTTGAGATTAGTTTAACTGGCTAATCAACTAGTAATGAGTGGAGTGAATTAAATATTATTTAATTCATTAATTAGTAACTCATTATTCAACTCAAGAACACATCAGTTCACTACAGTGCATGGACAGTTCAGTGGAGACCAGTGAAAGAGGTAGATGAAAGGGTTGAGATAGCTATCAGTTGTGACATCAGTTGTGCATGATATTTGCACCACACTTGGAGGAATTTCCAATGATGATTGCACTGTCAAGCCAAGGAGATTCTAACCTTGGATCTCTTATTAGACCAGCCTTGATTGTGCAATAGAGGCAGGCAATTAGTGGATGTGTTTTGAACCTGTGACTTGTTCAAAACCAAGCTAGTTTGTGTGTAACTTTATGAGACAGTACTGAGTACTTGTGAGGAGTATTGTACTGAGATTGTTACATGTTTCTCTTCCATTTATAATATACTATAGCTGGGGGTTTTCAGCTATAAGCTTTCCCCATACATACTGTGTAATGTGTGTGATGTTTTGATGATATTTTGATCGCATACCGCTTGTTTTATTTCCGCATGTGTGATGATTTGAGTAGAAGAGATTATGTGTTGCATATGAATTCAAATTGATATGTGATCAGGATAATCTCGGTGGATAAATCTTCATTATTCAGAAAATTTCTACAAATCTCAGGTGAATAAAAGTTGTATGTTACTGTATATATTAGTCAATCCAAAGCTTTATAAAGTGGTCTGCTTAGATAACATTTTCCAACCTGTAGGTTGAAACCAAAATTAGCATGTATACATTGGGCTTATGGAGTCAAAGCAATCTCAGAAAATCAGTGAATCTAATTGACATGAAGTTGAGGCATATCAGGGTTTTTAGTCATGAGACATACACTTGAAACATGTAAAAACACAGTCAGTCCATTTATAAAGGAAGTCAGAGCATCTAAAGATGAGTTCTGAGTAATATAGATAAACACCACTGCAAAATAAGATATATAAGAAACACTGATAGAATAGGAAAACACTAAAAACCCCTTTTGAATCTCAAGTTGGTCAAGTAGAAGCTCTCTACATTAGTTGAAACAACCTTTTTACAATATGCACTAGTTTTGCCAAAAAGTCTCCAACCCTTCGACCTCTTGGCCTTTAATAGACATCTTACAACATCATATGATCTCCTCTTAGGCTAGATACATCGAATTTCTAACTACTAACACCTTGCACAACCATAAAACATGAAATTTATGACAAACAGACACCTATCCTACTTGACAGTCCTATTTCAACTAGGACTCAATCTCCTTATCACTATCTTTAATAACCTTATCCTAACAAACTTATCTACTTGAAATTACATCATTGACAAGTATGTCATCACATGGTCGAATTTGGATGATGGGCTTGAGCTCTTCATGACCACTTGGCTGACCTCCTCAAAAGGAGGAAACCAAACCCTACTTTTTAGGCATATGGTCTTTTGCATTCATTGAACATTTTGACCATCATGTACTCTTCATTTCGTGGTCCTTTGCTCTTGGAATTTGAATTAACACATGAAAAAACTCCTCCCTAGACTCCATCTATCCAAAACCATCATCAAACTATTCAAATGAGCTGAAAATAGATTGCGCTACGAAAACAAGACAGTTTCGTAGCGCTTTTCGTAGCGCTGCCCTTTAACCATTTCTTCTTCAAAATATTGACTTATTTCCTTCAAAATAATCTTCATTACCTTTAAATATATCCTCCTTAGAAATTTCAAACCTTAATTCATATTTTTACCCCCCAAAATGTGATGAAAAAGGGCAAGAAAAGCTGCTACAACAGTTTCGTAGCGCTTTTCTCCCTTTTTACACTGTTTGTGCTATGAAAATGCTGAGTGAGCAGTTTTGTCCAAAATTTTCCAAAATTAAAATTGTAAATGTGATAAAAACTCAAAATAAATCTGATTTCATCATATCACTTTAAAAACAGAGTCATTCCAGCCTTCTTGAGGTCCCTTCTTCATTTGCAATAGGTTGGCCTATTGGTTTTTCCTGTTTTTTCTTGAAAAATAGGCCTTGGGACAGAGCCTATATCTCCTACTCCATGATTTATTTTGAGAAAATGAAGGATTTTTTTGTAGGCCATGATGTCTTGAATAAAAACCTCTCCTGGGTTTTTGAAAATCATCTCCTACTATCCAGAACCTACCTTTGAAAGACATGTAAAACAGGAAAACTCTGTTTCTGAAAATAGGGCTTCAAAGAAAGCCTTGTATCTCCCAACGGATAACACTTGTGAGAAAAGTGAGAGAGGTTATTGTATCTAGGGTTGTGATGAAGAAAAACCTCTTTCATAATTCCAAAATACGTTTTAATTTGGCCAGAAACGGAACTTGATGTTGACTGCTAAACAATCATGTACAGGACAGTTTTGTAACAGCAGTTTTGTAGCGCATTTTAATTTATCAATTTCGCCCAGATCATAATGAATTTGAAGAAAAGAAGAGAGGTTTTTGTATTTAGGTATGTTAGGAATAAAAACCTCTTTCAGTTTTCCTAAATTCGTTTTAAGTTGCTTAGAAACTACCTTTGAAGTTGACTTCTCAAAACTAGAAAACAAAGTTTTTCTTCATGACTTTCAGCAGTTTCATAGCGCAAATCAACTTTTTTGAACTAATGGCGCTACGAAAGTAAGGTTTCTTGGCTAATTACCATTTTTTATGAAAAAACTTAAGGAAATTAAATGAATGATGAAATGATGAATGAATTGACATGAAAAACCTTTAAAATGGATTTGTTTAACACTTACGGAAGGTTCAAACCTAAAAATCTAATACTCCCTTTTGGTCAAATTCAAGAAAATATTCCTACAACCCTATTTTGACCCATGATAAAAAACAACTTGACACAATGATGTTTTGAAATTTTTTTTGGGGATAACAGGACCCATAACCCTTTAACATGAATAAGATCCACTTTTTTCATGTCAATGTGTATTAATTAGATATAGATCTACACTATGGAGTAGTGGAGCAACTTCTTAATGTGAAAGGAGTGGAGATCATGTCTCATTTATGAGAAATATCATGGAGGTTGAAGCAGTTAAGTAAGATCATGGAGGGAATCAAATGTAAGATCATAGAGCATTCATGATGAGATGATGGAGGAAGTGGTGAATTTATTGCACACATGATGGAGAGGGTGATCATTTCATGCAGACATCATGGAGATCATGGGGAGACAACACAGTCAACATAGACACCTATGTCCACATGTACAACGTAGTTATGAGGTGGGCCAAGGCATGGGAAGGCTCACAAACTATATAATGAAGATGAAGGAATAATTAGAGACAGACTTTGTATTATTGATTTTTGATCCGTTTCGATATAGATTTGTCATGTGAAATTTCTATGGACACTTATGTTGTTTAGCTAAGTTTGCAGTGTTGTTTAACACGGGGTGTTTCCAAGCGGAAATCCCACCCTTACCCATAGGGGACTTCGATTTCCTACTCTAGGAAGGTAATTCTGAGTTGTCATTCATCATCAGGCATTGGTGCCACATTGTTCCTACTTTCTGCAGCCCATACATCTTCAGAAATAACACAATTCTGCATCAGAGTTTGAGAGGAGGAGGTTGTCCTTCAGTGGAGGGTTCAACCTTTCACTTTGTGCTTCAACATCAGCCTTCCAGTGCTTCAGATCTACATCAAGCATCAGGCCAAACATATCACACCTCCATGCAGTAGCAGTCCCTTCTAGGATTTCACAGTCCAGTCCTGTAGATCCTTTGGAGGAGAGAATTTTATCGCACTTCAGTTATAAATCCTGGGAGGGGTCTTCCTCTCACTTTGTTCTCATTAGATCCATCAGTCTTGAGCTTCATAGCCACATCTTGCAATAGGCATCAACCTCTCCTTCCTATACAGTGCAGTTTACTTAGTTTTTTTGTTTGCAGCAGTTGCATCTTGAAGGAGGTGGAAGAAGAAGCAAGATCTCAAGCTTCCAGCTTGGAGATCTGAAGGAGGGATCAACCCTCAAAGCATATATATGATTTGTACTTCAATTCAACCATCTTACATTCGCATCTAGCTTCAAATCTACATAACCTAGCAGTCAAGGGATCAAACCCTAGGAGGGTGAATTTCCAATCTCATAGATCTGGAATTTCCTTTTAGGGTTATATTGGGTTTCCATCATAGTGCCTAGATCTGCAATCTTGGCATCATTAGAGCTCCAGTGCACCATAAATATGCATTTCCCTTTTAGCGAACAGTTGTAATATTATCATCAGCTGAAGGGACAATGCATTATTTTGCTTCCAGCAGCTCTAGCTATGCAGTGCCTGCTTTGGCATGTTTTCAGGGTCATTTTAGGCCACTTTCTTGGCTTGAGTGCTTCTACCTTATGCATTGTTCTATCTATATTCCATCTCCACATAATAAAATGGCTCACCTATTCTATCTACATCTGTGTTGATCATAACTTATGTGTACATAATCTGTTGTTTCAAATATTGTGTTTGTTTATTACTGCATTCTCCCTTTTGGGATATTACATATTATACCTGATGACCAAGTGGAATTGTTGTAGGAAACCCATCCATCGAAAGTGCCTTGACTACTACAACTTATTTTTCAATTGCAAGTATTGCAATGGTTTGTGGTCAGTGTGTATGGTGGTTTGTTATCAAACCAGCTCCAAAAATAGAATAAAAGAGAGATCAACGCCTTACAAATAAGCCACTTCGAGGGGGCAACCTCCTTTACATTACATAAATGAACAATTCTTGGATGATACAAATGAAAAAACCTCCTTCTATATATAGGATTCCATGGGGTCACAATATAATCCTAGCCGACCTAACAATAATAATGTAAGGGCACAATAATAACAATATTGGGGTTACAGGGGCACAACAATAACAACAAGGGGGCTACACTAACAACAATAAGGGACTACACAAGTAATATAGGGACCTAACATGCCCCTCTCCTTCAAAAAAGTGTTTTCCTCAACATTTGAGTAGCTCTGGATGCTTTCGTATAAAATTCTCATCCTCCCATGTAGAATCTTCAGTGGGTAAGTTCTTCCACTTGATGAGATACTCTGAAATTGATCGATTTTGTAGCTGTCGAGTTCTTGTTTCCGTGACCACTTCAGGTTCCAATATGATTTTACTTCCTCATTAAGTTCTGGAAATATTTTTTGAACTAGAAGATTTTGACCTATAACCTTCTTTAAGCATGAAACATGGAAAACTGGATTCACTCGCGAAGAAGAAGGAAGCTCCAATGTGTATGCCATAGTACCAATATTTTGCAACACCTTGTAAGGACCATAGTACTTTGGCGATAATTTATTATCCTTCTTAGCTTGCTTGAGGGACATTTGTTTGTATGGTTGTAGCCGTAAAAATTTCCAATCTCCTACATCAAAACTTCTCTCGTTGTGATGTTGATCTACCTGTTGTTTCATTCGATTTTGTGCCAAATTTAAGTTATCCTTTAAGAATTGGAGAACTTCTTGTTTATGCTCGATGTGATCTTCCACTGCTTTAACCTTATATTTTTCTCTTAAATTTGATGTGATGGAAGGTGGATGATATCCATAAAGTGCAATAAATGGGGTCATTTTTGCTGCAGTATGGAAGGAAGTGTTATATCACCATTTAGCGAGAGGTAACCACTTGACCCATTGTGTTTGTTTATCAAATACAAAACAATGAAGATATACTTCCAAAAATTTATTCGCTATCTTCGTTTGACCATCGGATTGAGGATGATAAGATGAGCTATGAGCTAGTTGAGTACCCAAACAAGAAAATAATTTCGTCCAAAAATTTCCAGTAAAAAATGGGATCTTTGTCGCTTACAATAATCTTTGGGTTTCCATGTAGATTTTGAATTGTTTCCATAAATGTAGTAGCAATTGTACTTGCTTTAAATGGATGATATAATGCACAAAAGTGTGCAAACTTGGTAAGTCTATCAACTACCACCATGATGACACTCTTGCCTTTGGACTTAGTTAAACCTGTGATAAAATCCATTGAAATCTCCTCCCAACATTGACTTGGAATCGATAAAGGTTGTAGAAGACCTAGAGTCTTAATTGTCTCAACTTTATTTTGTTGGCAAACCAAACATTTCGCCACAAACTTTTGAATATCAGATTTAAGGCCATCCCAAAAAAAAATCTTTCTTCACCCTGTGGTAAGTTTTTAAAAATCCTGAGTGTCCTCCAAAAGGAGAAGTGTGCAATTCCAAAAGAATATTTTGTTTTAGTTGGGAGTTCTTACAAAGATATAAGCGATATTTTTACCATAAGGAATCATTTTTCCAACTAAATGTATCAGATGTACTAGGATCTTGCTGCAACTTTTGAATGAGTGTCCACACTTCTTCGTCCTTCTTCCATTCATCCCTTGCTTCGGTAATATAGGGACCTAACAGTTTTCCTTTCCCATCAAGTTGTGTTTCCACTTTTTCACACTTTGGAACAATGCATAGAGCTCCTTGTCATAAGTAGGATATTTGATCATTGCACCATTGAAATTTTCTGAATGAAATGAAATGGGATTACCATGTTACATAAGGACTGCACCCATGGCATAGTCGCTTGCATCAGTTTGAATCTCAAAGGGTTTTCTAAAGTCCAGTAGTGCAAATACTGGGGCTGAACTGATCTTCTCTTTCAAAGCATTGAATGCTTTTTGCTGCTTGGCTCCCCACTGGAAGACATTTTTCACACTATTCAGTGCATGCAAAGGAGCTGCGATAGAAGAGAAATTAGCAATAAACTTCCTCCAATATTGGGCTGCTCCCAAAAAAATTCTTACCTTAGTGACTATATTAGGCGTTGGCCAATTCACAATGACCTCAACCTTAGAGGGGTCTATCCTCAACTTGCCTCCTCCAACAATATTCCTCAAATACACCAAAGAAGTTTTACCAAAATCACATTTTGACATCTTCAAAAACAATTGTTCTTTCCTTAAGACATCAAGTAATTTTATTACATGCTTGACATGTTCATCAAATGATTTACTAAAAATTAAGATATCATCTCAGTAGACGATGAAAATCTCATCAATAAAAGGCCTTAAAACATCATTCATCACATGTAAAAAGGTAGCATGAGCATTACATAAACTAAAAGGCATAACAAGCCATTCAAACAAAATTTACTTTGTTTCGAATGTTGTCTTCCAAATATCACCTTTAGCAATTCTAATTTGATGGTAGTCACTCCTCAAGTCCAACTTAGTAAGATACTTTGCATCTTTAAATTAATCAAGTAAATCATCTATTCTAAGGAAAGGATAATGGTTCTTTACCGTAATCTTGTTCAATGCATGAAAATTTACACACATGCGCCATGTTCCATCCTTCGGTTGCACCAATACAATAGGTGACCCACATGGAGAAGTACTTGGTCGGATGATCCCTTTGTCCAACAACTATTGAATTTTATTTTTTTATTTCAATGCTCTTCATTACTAAAATCCTATACATGCCAATGTTAGGAAGAGGGCAATCTTGCTACAGCTATATTTCATGTTGGATTCCCCTCTTGGGAGGTAACCCCTTTGGCTCCTGAAACATCCCATTATTTTGATTAACCACTTCAATCAAATCAGATTTCAAATTTGGATCGCAACCTTGAAATGCTTCATAACCAACATCATTCTTTGGTTTAATCATAAGAAGCACAAAATTCTTGCTTTAATTCACCAGTCTTTTCATTTGCCCCGCATTAACTAATGAAATATTAAGTTTCTTGCGATGAGCTCTCACAATATACTCCACACCGTTTTTGAACAAGTGGTACTTGTTTTCATGGCTATAAAAGATGGATTTTCTATCATAGAGGTAAGGAATTCCCAAAAAAATTCTTGAAATATCAAGCGATACAACATCTAATTCAACTTCGTCAATGAAGTTTGTTTTGATTGCAAACCAAAGAATACACTTTCTTGTAACCTGTAAATTTGTGTTCTTGCATATCCAACACAATGGATATGGTTTTTGATGAGGAATGGTTTCAAGATTAAGTTTCTTGACTAAGTATTCAGATATCAAATTGGCTTGAGACCCACTATCAAATGGTGTGTTGATTTTTGTATGTTTTGAAATAAGTCAATCCTTATTTCTTTATTTGGAGTGCTAGTGTGACAATTTGATGAACTAGTGCTAGCAATAGATTATTTTCCTTTCATACCCATGGCTGTAATTTTAGTTTCATCACTCGAGTCGGATCCCAAATCCTGTTGTGTGATTGCAGTTGTTTTTTGTTTTCCTCTGTTGTTGAATTTCTTGGGTCTCATCTCTAGATGAAGCTTCCAATAATGGTATTCATCGTGACCTTCTTTGGAACAATGTTTGCATGTCATTTTCTCTCCTTCCTTTTTAATGGATGCATTTTTCTTTCCCTTTCCTTTCTCTCCACCCTTAAATGGCTTCTTTTTATCCTCTTCTAGAATGTTTTTCCCTCTTGCCTCAAGGTGAGTGGCTTGCACAAAAACTCATCTAGACTAGTGGGATTGAACATAAGGATAGTATGCCTTAGGTAGCTATGTAAACCTATATACTTCAACAATGTGTCTTGTGAATGCAAATCAACACCTAACATAAGATCTCTTTTTCTAAATTCTTGGGTGTAATCTTGCACACTTTGACCTTTAAGTTGTCTAAAGTTCTGCCAATTCATGATGGATTTTTGCATATATGCTAGAGGGTAAAATTTTCTTTTAATTGCAGCAATGAAATTGGACCAAGAGAGTGTGATCCTACCATGTTTTTTAATCTCATCTTCTGTCTTGGCTTCCCACCATACTAGTGTTGCACCCTCCAATCTCAAGGAAGCTAGTTGAATCTTTGTGTCATCATATTGAAGGTTTTGAATCCTGCAGTAGAACTCCAACTAATGAACCCAATTGTCAAGATTATTTTCATTCACTTCACCATTATACATAGGCAGCTCAAATTTAATATCAAGTTTTAACAAGGGTTGTTTACCATTTCCTTTTGAGGTATGTTTATGAGTAGGAGTAAGGGTTGTAGTAGTGGAAGAGGATGAAGATGAAGGTGAAGATGGTGGTGAGGATGATGGTGAAGTAGACAATGGCTTATCACGATTTCCATTACCTCCTCCTCCTGGAGAACCCTCTCCTCTTGGAGGCCTGGAGCTTTCACCCTACAACCTTGTATTCCTCTCTTCATAAAGAACCTTCACCATCTTTGTCATGTGAAAGAAAGCCTTCATAAAAGCCTTCTCATCCTCTGACATGTTATCATTTCTTCCTTCATGAGACATTCTTACTGAATCCTCAGGTACAACAGGAGGTGAAACTTGTGGTGGAAATTGTGGAAACTATTCCCTCCTTCTCCTTGCTCCAACTAGAGAACCTACACCCACAAGCTTTCCTTCTCCTCTCTTGAGCTTCAACCTTGTAAGCATTTAAATACTTGTAAAAAAATTAAATCCTCCTTGCACAAATAAACATACTTCTCTGATACCAACTTGATCTGAATAGGAATATTAGTGCTTGATGTGCTAAGATCCAATTCAGAATTTAAAGAAAGTGCTTGAGGATTATGAGGTTAATTGCAATATTTCCATGAGTTTTTATGTGTTTTTATGTGAATTTCTTGAGAAAATTAACATAAATAAAACACTGAATAACAACATCTAATAGACATGAACATCATCATAAACAATAACACAACAACACATGATGAAGGAGTTCACCCCGCCTGGGCTACGTCTCCTTGGTCAAGCTTGCAATGGCTTGGCCCTCTTGTATTATGTTCAAAAGTGTGATTACATGTGTTCATAATGCTCAAACAACTCTAAAAATTGTTCCATCAGCTCCAGAATTCCCATAAAGTCTTGTGTATCCTCTTTATGTGTCGAATTTGGCCAAAAACTAACTTAGTTATGACTTCCCCAAGTTCATGCACTATTCGCTCCACATTTTTCATAAAATATAGCACCATCCTACAAATCCACCTGGAATTCAGCTAATCAAGCGCCAATTTTCCGAATAATGCTTATAAATCAGATTTCAAACCATATTAGATATGGTTAGTAAAATATTTTTTATATAAAAAAATTTGGCGGTTTGAGGACCACAAACTTCGTGTTATGGTGGACATGTGGCTGTCGGTGTCCGTCGGTGCTAACGATTAGCATTCCATGGGGGTGGGGCTAGCTTCCTGCCCATGGTCCCACCCCCGACGGTGACCAAGGCTGGGGCTAGACCCCAGCCCCCCACCCCCAATACGTATTTTGTTTGACATTAAAACAAAGTGGATGTCATAGTAGGGTAAGGAACAAGTGCATGGTGCAATGGAAATACGTTTGGCTTGGTACTTGGAGGTCACGGGTTCGACCCCTGCCTACTTCGCTCAGACTGAACCCAAAATTTTGGTGGCCCTCGGGCTGCCATGTAGCGGCCCCTAGCTAGGCCATGTGGCAGCATGTGGTTGGCCACCAAATCCACCAATTAAAATGCACCATTTCAAACAAGTAACAAAGTGCCACTTGGCACAATCCCATTTGTTGATGCAAACCATTGACTAAGTCAGCCTGTATGGTCACCATGCCCTGTAGGCATTCCTAGTTAGTTGTACGGACTGTTGACTGGGTTTTCCTGCATTTTTTTTTTTAAATTTGCATGTTTGACAAAGTGGACATAACACATTTCTGGGAGCATACAGTGTTGGATTTCCGCGAAACGAGTTGCGACAAATTCAAAATGACGGAATCTATGCGGTCATTTAGGTTCCACACTATTACAACAACTTTCATCTTTTAGAATAATTGTTATTTCAGGAGTATTAGCCAAAATGAGCAAATATATCATGATATTAAATAGTCCACTTAACATTCATTGCATTTGATATGTTCAAAGTGATGAAGTGGGATTAAAACATCACATGGTATCAATAATCATCTTCAGTGCGCTTCCACCTAGTAAGTAGAACATCCCAAGAGGTCCCTAATCCCAAGGCTCCTATAATTTGAACATGCTTAACTCTATTTTTTTACACAGTCAAAACGACTTAGTTTACTACCCCATTTGAAAAACCTTAGCAAGTTTGAGCCTTATGACCATTCATTTAGAGCTCCCTTAATTATTTATTTTAAGAAATTGGTGGATTTTGCATTGCAACATATGAGATATCATTTTTTGGAATTATCCATGCAGAGTAAGTCATTAGGCATAACCCATGTCTCATGAGGATTAGTCAAAATGACCAACTTTCTTAGGATATTGAATGGTCCACTTAGCACTTATTGCATTTTCATCAAGTGATGCTCATAGGGATGAAGAAGTGGGGTTGGAAATACTAAAGTGCATCACATCACATCAATCATCACCTTGGGGGTTTGCACCCAATAACAAAGACATCCTAGGAGGTGACCTATCCCAAGACTTTGCCTCAAGTGTGTTTGACCATGGATTTTTCCCACAATCAAGACCAGTTAGCTTACTATCTTATTTGGAAAACCTTAACAAGTATTATGTTTTACGAAATATTGATTTAGACTCCCTTAACTATTTATTTGTGTAGCTTTCATAACCCTACATATGAGATAACATTTTTATAGATTATTTACATAGAGTATGTTACTAAGCATGACTAGTAAATCAAGTACCCTATTTAAGAAATATTAACAAAGGTTATAACTTACACACTATTCATTTAGATTCCCTTCTCTCTTTATTTTTACTAATTAAAGGGATTTGATAATCCAACATATAAGATATCACATGGGTGAAAAAATAAAATTAAAGCTAACAAAGTAAATCACATGCCCACAATCATTTAACTGGTTTAAAACCAATTGTGATGAACACTTTATATTTATTTATGTTTATATATAAAATAATGCAAACAAGTAAATGTGATAACCGTTTAAATCGAAAATTGATGAAAAATATAATAATGAAAAAGTAAAATAATAATGCAAATTAAAAAGCTTTTATACTTAATAAACATTTAAATAATTCTATTAAATTTTTATATTATTATGTTTATAAATATTTAAAATGATATTTTTAATTTATTTAAATATATTTAACTAAAAAAAATTATATATAAAACTATTTAATTAATTTATCTAATTCTATCAAATTAATAAGAAAATTATATTTCAAAATCTGAAAATCAATATTTTTACTTCGTGACACTTTTATGGTTTTACAAAAATGCACCGATCAACATTTATACGTCTTTACAAAAATGCACTGATCAATAAAACAAACATGAAACAGAGTACAAATATCCAACGTAGTTAATAAAACAAACATGAAACAGAGTACAAATATCCAACGTAGTTTAAACTCGCACACTTGCAACTCCACACTTCCATAATTCCTAGGCAACGACGGAAATTCCTTACATCGTCACAAAAAGATCTCCGTCTTAAATTTGTGTGTACCCCAATATGTTTTAATATAAGAGGCTGACATTACAAACGCACTTAGTTCATCGCTTAAGCGAAAATGAAAAATATACCCCTGCTCATAAGAGGCTACCATTACACATTCACTTAGTTCACGGCGTAGGCGCAGATGAAAACTCTTCACCTGTTCACAAAGAGATCTCTACTCTAAATTTGTGTTCATGTACATGGATAATAAATCGCAAGGATTGTTTGCACAGAACATAGTTACCGAACATTACAACAATAAACCCGAGAGACCCTGAACCCTGTCGGAATGATGCTAGGGAAGCCATTTCGACTCTAGGGAAACATTCATGGATTTGATGCCTCACCTTCTTGGTGAGCATGACGTTCACCGCGTTCTTGGCCCGCACGGAGTCTGCGCACAACATTGCAAGCCCTAGCTGCATGGCGAAGACGAGGAAGGCGAAGAAGAGCAGGTACGTGGTGTCCACTGCTCGGCTCGTGGCCGAGAGATGGTCGGAAACGACCTGCAGTTTGTTGCACAAGAAGTCACCCGCCGTGCCGCGCAGGAGATGCTGGAGAGCCGACAGCTCGGGTGTTGTGCAGGTGTAGTCAGAGCTAGACAAGGCGGATAAGCCAGGGTTTGAATGGGCGATGGAGAATTCGAGTCAGCAGAAGTCAAATGCAAGCTTTAAAATGGACGAGACTCGGTCAGAAGTGAAATAGGAGCTTTAAAGAGGCGGAAATCTAACCGACGCGAAGAAATAATAGCTTAGAAGTAACCGGATTCAAGCTGGAGTGAAATACAGACATTAAAGAAACGGGATACGACCGGTAGAATTGAAAGACAGGCTTTGAAGAGATGGAATTCGAACCGGGTGATCTGATACACGAGTCTTGAGAGGGATAGACTCGAACAGGGCAAAGTGAAATACGAACTTTAAAGAAACATGATTCTTGCCAAATTGTAATACGAGTTTTAAAGAAACGGGATCCGAACCATAAGAACTGAAACACAAGCTTTGAAGAGATGAGATTCGAACCGAGAGATCTGATTTGCAGCCTGAAGGGATGGGATTTAAACCGGAAGAAATAAAGTACAAGCCGTAAAGTTTAAATGTATGGGTTCCGAACTGCCAGAAATGAAATGCGAGCTCTAATGTTTAAAAAGACGGGATTCGAACCTGAAGAAGAGAAGCATGCATTTTAAAGGGACGAGATTCGAACCGGGAGAAGTGAAATACGAATTTTCAACAACGAGATTCGAACAGGAAGAAGTGAAATGCGAGCACTAACATATACGGCATTAGATTTGGCATTACTGAAACACGACCTTTGAGGGCTTTGAGATGCCCAAGATTGGATACGGAAAAAGTTAGATAATATCTTTGACAAAGACGGGCTTCCAATTTCAAAGGGAGGAGTCTTTCGTTCGACGAATCGGGCGCTGATGTGACAGCTCCCGATCGCCCAACTCCGGCAACCTCGTCTTTCTCCGATGCGATGTGGACCCCGTGCTCCACAACGGCACAACAAAGCCGGAACGAAAACATTAACAGACGGCGACGGCGACGGCGACGGCTCTCACCCCTCGCGCCTCCTACGCCACCCCGCCCCCTCGCGCCGCTCCGCCACCCGCCACCCCCACAATCCCCAGGGACCTACCATCATAAATGCAACATTTTTGAATTTTGAATCTGCAAGAGTTCCCGGTAATAACCATAGGAACCCGTCATTCGCAGGCATTCAAACCCAAGCAGCTCCGCTCCGAATCAGCCCAGCGCAGCTCAGTCCGAGGAACAGATAGCTTTCTGCATGCTCTAATCGATAGAACCAAGAGGTAACTCCAAATAAAAAGAGAGACAACGAATTTTAAATAAATATTCAACAAATGGAGTCGAAATTCAAAAACGCGACATGGGCTTTTCGCAGCGATCTCAATCGGTTTTTACGCCGGCGATTCGAAAATTTTCGTATACCGTTTGAGGGATTTTTCTTGTTCTTCCAAGGGGCCATACAAAGAGGATGGCAAACATAAAGTGATTTGGAAATGAAGACCAAAAAAGATTTCGATGCTAAAAGGAAAACCTCATGGAATAAGCATATTTTCGATCTCACCTTTATTTTCCACGCAGTGCATATAAAAAAAATGCAGACTTTCTCCATTGAAATATGGGAGACCACCCATTTCATTTGCCAAGGCCGCGAATGAACAGAGGCATAGAATTTTTTTTTTATATAGATCTATTTCTTTGTCGAAAACCAGCATGATCAACTCAAGGAGATGACAATTGAGTGGATGTTCCACTCCCTGTTTTAATGGTAAAATCTGCGGGAGTGTCTTTCTTCCGTAATCCAGAGACTTGGGACTCTCTTTGAAGCCAAACTTGTGTGCTCAACAATACTTTTTCAATATTAATATTCAAGTGGGTCCTGGGGAATTTGGGCAATTTTTACATAAGATGCTACAGGTTGTAAAGCCTTCCTCGAACTATGATCACAAACTTTGTACATTTTTTTGGGGAGAGGATGAGGTTTCAAAGGTGAAGATAATAAAATGGTGATTGCTTGGCCACAATAGCTTTCTCTTGACATTTTGACTCTATGAAGCTTAGTTTCTATTACTCAAGATTGGCATAAAAATGTAAATAATTTTGTTATTTATTTTTTTTATTTTTTTTAATATTTAATTTAGGTAAGGTTAAGATGGATTTATATTAGTTTTAATTTATATAAGGTTAAGATAGACTTATACTTCTTAGTGTCTCAGAATGAATAATATTGGTAATTGAATTTGAGTATATCCGATTAAGATGGAGTTTTGCTGAAATATTAATCTTTTTTTTCCAATATTAAGTATTTTGAGTAAAAAACTAATGATTTGAGTATTTTTTTTTGGTTTGTTTTATTTCAAATGATATCCTGTAAGTTTTTTATTATTATGTTTTTTGATATAGATAAGTTATCTGCAAATTAGTGAGTATGAATGTACATGAAAGAACATTTAGATCTTTTGGAACATCTATATACTTACAACTAAAAGGATTCTTGGGAGAGAAATCTAGTTCAAAGATAAATATAATAATCTATCTAGCTTATAATTATAAAGATCTTTTGTTTATTTTGATCTCAAAAGAGAAATATGTTTTCTCAATTGTTGTGTAAACATGGTTACCAACTTGACAAAAACTCTCCAAAGTCTCCTTTATAAATATTGTATTAGGTGGTTGTTTTTAGTGTTGTTTAAAAAATTGGTGTTATAGGTAGAACCTAAGTTAACGATACAAAATTTTGCAACTATATATAATGTTGCACATAAAAACTTTAAGATTGACCCGAAATGAAAAAAACTACTAGCAACACTCACCTTTTTTTTAGGTTAAAAATTATAATTTATTTAATATAATGACATTAACAATTTGTGATATTGTGATCCAACATCTACAAACCAACACTTAAATCAAAATGTGACGTTGTAAAACTTTTCCCTTAATCTAAAATTGCAAAACAAAATAAATTTGTTGTGTAAACATAGTTACAAACTTGACAAAAAAATTCTCCAAAGTCTCTTTTCTTAGATATTGTATTTAGTGGTTGTTTTTACCTTGTTTGAAAATTTGGTGTTATAAGCAGCACCCATTTTTTTCAAGATTAATAGAACAAAATTTTACAAACATGATATATAATGTTGCAAACAAAATCCTTAAAATCCACCTCAAAATAAAAGGGAAGCAAAGCAACATTCACATTGTTATTGAGATTAAAATTATAATATGTTTAATATAACGACATTAACAATTTACGATATTGTGATCCAACATCTCAAAACTAACACTTAAATCAAAATGTATTATTACTTGTAAATCCTTTGTCTTATTTAATTTAAAATTCCAAAAAGAAAGGAAAAAATTATTAAATTATATATATATATCTATATCTATATATATATATATATATATATATATATATATATATATATATATATATATATATATATATATATATATATATATATATATATATATATCAGTGGAAAAAACTCTTGGTTTATATTATGTACGAGTGCAATAACTTCTTCTTTTTCCTCAAAATGTTTCATGATGTTACATATTTTCATGTCATGCTGTACAAATTCACTTGCTTTCTACATTTACAAAATATGTCTTAGTCATCAACAAAATTCTATCTTCTGCCATTTACTATGTTGTGTAGTATCATTTAATTTCTAAGAGCCGTTCTCTTCATTCCTACGTCATCTTCAAAAAAACTGGTATATGTTCTTCCACCATGCCTCATTTAATTAGCAAAAATAGTTCTTATCCCCTGTAAATGTTAATAAATTGTTCTATTAACTGCATCAAAAAGATAAAATCTATCTCCATCTTCAATCCTGTCAGAAAAATTTGACCACTCCATTTGCCCCCGTGCCTGTGGAGTCATGAAGTTCATAATGCATCTCCTCGAAGCTTCCTTGGATTCCTTTCTTTGTTAGCTTGTTAGCTTGTGTGTTTTTCTCTCTGTAGATGTGTTTGAAAATAATGCTGGAGAAAGAAATGTGGAGTCCTTTATTCTTGTCTAACTAAGCAATGAGATATCCAGGATTGAGAGATGTTCGTTTGTTGAGATGGTCCAAAAGAACCTGTGAATCACCAAACACCCACAGTTTTTCCAGATAGAGCTGGGATGCAAACCACATAAGGCCCCATAGTGCCAGGATTTCAGCTCGCATGTTGGATCCCCTGCCCCTGTACCAATGTTTTTTGTAGTGGCATGTGGGGGAGATCATCAACCATGCCCCACATCCACATCTAGATTGTTGTGACGCCTCATCGAAAAACCCAACAGGGTAGTGGATTTCGAAAGGCCTCAGTCTCTTGGATGAGTTAGTAGGTGACATATGTTTAATTTTAAATTTACCCCACAATTTGAAGATCTTCTGACAGACATTGTCCGGGTTGTTGTAATCCTCCTCGAAAATCCATTTATTTTTAATACACCATATGCACCAGAATAATAACATAGGAATGTTCCTGAGAGACTTCCCTTTTCTCAACCACCATTTGAAATAGTCTTGGGGGTTCTCCATTTCTATGTACTGCACTTTGAAGTGCTTGCATATACCTTTGTGGACTTCCCCTGAGAAAATGTAGGAGTGGAATAGGTGTGAATTCTCCTCCTCTGCGTTCATGAAGAGACATCATATACCAGGACCAATCTTTCCTATTGTTTGTAGGTTTAACTAGGTCATGTTCTTGTCCCTCCACACCAGCCATGCAAAGGTTTTCATCTTGATCTGTGCATGTACCTTCCATACTTCTTCAAACCAACATTGACTGTTATGTTCGTGATCTCTGTAGATAAGGAACTTATAGTTTTCGTTAGCAGATATTTTCCCTTTTTTTATGGATCCCTTCCATGTCACTCGATCTTAATTTCCGCCGTTTTGTAAACCCAGACTTCGCAACTGTTCATTATATGCGTCCCATTCAGCTACCATATCTCCCTGTAAATCCATATGTCCTACGATAACTATTCATCACACATTTCTAGAGATCAAAAAATTCCATAGAAGATTAATCTAGGATGGTCTAATCTGATCTCAGTATGGAAATTTTGTATATCACTCAGAGAATCATATCATCTTGTATCAACTAAGATGAAAGTTTAGAGACAAGAGTATATTCTTAGTAAGCTTTGAGGAGAAAGCTTCTTGAAGAGAGAGACAATGTTTTTTTTTTACAAAGTCGGTTATGGTATTTATATATTCCAAAAAAGAAAATGGAGCACACTCCAGATACATAAGGGGCTGGAGAAAAGCATACTAAAGGATAAGAGTGTGGGAACGCAGTCCTAGATACCTTTAGTCATGTTTCCGAAATTTCCAAAATTTTCTACTGCATTTTTGGCATACTGCCTTACAAACCGTGAAAGCAAAAATATACATTTACATAACATAACGTAATAAAACTAATATATGTTGAGTGAGAGTTTCAAAAAACTTTTGGGAAATTTTAATATTTGACAGATTGTTCTTGCTGAGATCTTTGCTTGCTAAACTTATAGTTAGAATCTTCTCTCTCCTGATTCAATGTAATGCTCTTGAGGTAGCTGTCTGTCTCTTCTAGATGAGTGCACTTGTTAGTGAGTGAATCGATTTCACCCTTATGTCCCTCAAGCGGTCTCTTCAACGCTGAGTTTTTAGATCTTACTTGAATCTTCAGGTCTTGGATTGTCTCTCTCACCTTGTCAATCATGAATTTGCAGGCTCGACATGGGGTACATTTCTCATTTTGGGAAGCTCTGTCTACTGGATTCAGGTCCATTGCTGAGCAGTCTTCTTTTGTTTTGAGGTTAATAATGGGGTCCTCTGTAGTTGGCTACTCCTCCAGGATGTCTCTGCTGGCTGAAGGCACTGTAGTGATTCTCTCGTGCTTGAAGAAGTGTGGCTTATGATACTTCTCATTGATTCGGCGAATGACTAGCTTCCCTTGATTAATACTCTGATATGTAGTGTGGGGGGGGGGCTTGATTCAGATGGGAAGCTCAAAGGATGATGTTGTATTCAATAAGGGGGCAGAGGGGTTGAAAAGGAGACAGAGGCCGGAACTAAGCGCACAGAGAGTTAGAGGGACAAAGCTTGGGCTGTGCGCAGAAAGTTGTGTGTGCACTGATATATATGTGCGCGATGATGGAGAACTAGGGAAGCACTCAGAAGGTAGTGTGCATGCATAAGGGAGCTAGGCTATGATGAGATATAAGGTGTAATAGCTTGTTTGGACTGGGGGGGGGGAGATGTCATTTAGAAGATGGGAGGAGCATGGACAAAGAAGGTGAGAAGGAAGCGCAGAATGACAGAGCTCACGCTGATCAGAGAGGACCACAATAAAAACAAATGAAGGTCGGAGGGAGATGGAAAGATGGATTGGCCCGAGTGTGGAAGGGAAGAAGTGCGCATTATGGAGCAACAACAACATGGGAGTGTTGAGGGAAGGGAGATGCCCAATGGTGAGGAGAAGACTATAAAGACAGGCTGGGCACATGATAAGATGATTAATGTCACGAGTTCTCCATGGCCCGATAGGCATGTGGGATGCTATGAAAAGAGGGATATGATTACTACGGACCCAATAAAGAATATTTCCCAGAGTGAGATCTTTGTTGAAGATATTTGTCATGATTTTTAAGGGTAAAACTGCCACGATGGGTTACACTTTTGTGAGAAATGCACCCGAAAATGTCAATCTCTGACAATTTTGGACGAACTTTTGAAACTAATTCGGCCAAACTCATTCTGCCATTTACGTTGACGATAATGATAAGCGGATTTTTGGCAGGAGGCAGAAAAACCGACATTAAAAGTTTAACCAAAATTTTAATTAGGCCAAAATTTTAAAAAAGTTCGGCCGAACTGCGTTTTTATAAATATAGCGGTTCGTAGGTCGCAACAAGCTTTCGATTGATTCTGTTTGCCTATTTTTTCGATTGGAAGTGACCGTTGGACTGATTTTGTTTGTCTGTTTTTCGCTATATCCTCTGTTCTTTTCGATAACTTATATAAGGCTGAGGTTCAGAGTAAAAGCATAATAGATAGTTCCTCTGTTCTTTTCTTTCGATAACTTATATAAGGTTGAGGTTCAAAGTAAAAGCATAATAGATAGTTTGTTGAGGTGTTATGTAAAGAGGACTAATTAATGTTTTTATATAGTTTTTTTTGGAATGAGAGAGGGATTTTAGAGATGATTGTTGAAGTATATTAAAGTGAAAATATAATTATATTTAAGACTTTAATTTGATTTAAATAAAATTAAAATTTTAATGAATAATTAATATATAATTTAACCAAGTTTTAATAATGTTTTTCTTAATCGTTTTAGACTTTAATATATAATTATTTGTTTTTTTTTCTTTTAGTTTTAATTTAAATTTTTTTATTTAATTTTTCTTTCAACTTTGATCATAGTGTAGGAATCATATGGTCACCTTTTGGGGTCACCCGAGGGAACGGAGCTAATGTAGGGGGTGGGTGATCCCTCGGTTCTCCCGGTAAAAGAACCTGTGAATGATTAGGGAACTGGACGTACCCCCATACTCATTCTGAATCCTTCGCCACTCGTCGGCTAGGGGATGCCATATCCTGATCACCTACAGACCTCTTCCTTGTGGTCTCCGAAGTCGCTAGTCCTCCCTACTCTCTCTTCCCCTTCACATGATTTGGATGCTCCTCTTTCACCCCACAATTTTGTAGATAGTGATCTCAAACTTCTTCTTCTTGATCCGGATGCTAGCTTAACCCCTCTGCGGGTCAACACTGGTAAACCCATTTCCCCTCCCTTGTTCATTTGTCCGTCTGATTCTACAAATGTCACCATACAAAAGGTAAAGGGTCGTCCCAGGACCCGGAAAAAATCCCTTTTTGCTGCGTTTCCGAACCCGAAATTGGATGCAGGTAATTATAGGGAGGTGTCGATTACAAAAGCTATCGACAGGGTTCTTAGAGCATTGGTGCCCTTCAATGCTGACCCATGATGTGATTATGCTCTTTTAACATCAGGGGCCTGGGGGGAGGGATAAGCTCATGTCACTAAAGGAGGTCATGAGGGCACTTAATCCTACTTTGATATTTATATAAGAAACTATGCTTCCTGCTGATAGATCCATTTCTTGTTTTCGTACCATGTTCCTAGCATGACACATGGTGGTGTGGGATGCGAAGGGATGATCAGGAGGAGAGGTTATCATGTGGGATCCTCGCCGAGCCACTTTACAGGTTTTCGAGTTTTTTGGAGGCATCATCTTCACTGGTTATCTGAGAGGCTTCCAGCACAGGATTCACCTTATTAACTTATATGCCCCATATCGCGAGCGTATGCAATTCTAGAATCACATGGAAGGTTGTGGTTTTTTGTTATTGGATAAGCTCATCATTGTCGAAGATTTGAATTGTTTGCTTGATGATGGAGAGATATGGGGGGAAAAGGGGCGGAGTGACGCTTTGGCTGGGACTCTTTCTTTATTGTTTCAGTCATCTCATCTTTGAGACATAAACTTGGAGATAAAATGTCTCACCTGGTACAATGGAAGGAGAGGCACATAATTTATCGACAAGAGACTTGATAAGTTCCTAGTTCAAATTAGCTTACTCACACAGATGGGGGGACTGAATGCTCGGGCCGAGGCAGTTGAAATCTCAGACCACATGCCTATAACACTGGAATGGCACTTCGAAATATCCCCGAGGGGTGCGGCCTTCAAATTTAATAGAGCATTGTTGGAGGGTCAAGGTTTCAACATTATGGTATGTGGCTATCTGCAGTCGCACCGAAGGGCTGACAACACTACAACTATGCAACATCTGACTGACACCTAAGAGGTCTAAAATAAATAGTCTGAAAATGGGAAAAAACAAAAAAGGTACAAATGTCAGAATCTCTAAAGAAGTTATCTAGAGAATCAGCTAAGATAATGAAGGAAATGGAGCAGGGAATGCATACCTATAATAACTGGAACAGGGTTAGAGATATATAAATAGAAAAAAGGAAGATATTGTTATTCATAGAACAAACCTGGAGGCTGAAAAGCAGAGCAACATGGCTTAAAGAGGGTGACAAGAACACGAAGTATTTCCATGCTTTTGCTACGGGACGTAAAAATGAAAATTCAATATGGCACATCGAGGAAGAGGGTGAATCCATCCACACTACAAAGAAAATCCAAAATGAGGCATTTAAATTTTTCTTAGGTTTATTTATGGCTCAAAAGGTACCTGTGTATGAGGAACAACTATGGGCCATAGAGGACTTCCCTATCATGTTTGAGAAGGGTGACAGACTAAATCTGATAAAGATTGTCACAACTGAGGATACCATGTCTATCTTAAAGTCTTTAAAACCTTATAAGAGCTCGGGGCCAGATGGATGGACCCCAAATTTTTTCATACATTTCTCAGATTACTTCATCGAAGATATAACTGAATTGATAGAGGAGACTAAAACAACCAGTTTTATGAGTAGGGCTTTAAACTCCACTTTCCTAGCCCTGATTCTGAAGAGAAAATATGCTAAATCCTTTGATGCTTTTAGACCCATTTCGCTTTGTAACACCCTATATAAGGTCATTTCCAAGACCATAGTGGAGAGAATGAAAGGGACACTCTCTAGGTTTATCACTCCTGAACAATCCAAGTTTCTACAAAACAGGAGCATTCACGATGTAGTGGCTACGACACAAGAGATTATCCACACAATTCATATAAGGAGAATGGAAGTTGGGGTGATGGAGATAGATATAAGTAAAGCATACGATAGGGTCGATTGGAGCTTCTTAAGAATGGTGCTATACAAGATTGGAATGGATAGAACCTCCATCAACTGGATTATGGGGTGCATTGGATCTACGTCCATGGCGGTCATTATCAATGGGGTGGCAACCAAGTTCTTCAAACCAGGAAGAGGATTACGCCAGGGATGTGCCTTATCCCCTCTTCTCTTTATTCTGATAATGGATGCTTTCAGTATTAAAATCAATATAGTAGTGGGTACATGAACTATCAGAGGGATAAATATTACCCCAGAAGGGAGATTTCCCACAACCTCTTTGTAGATGATGTATTAATGTTTGGACTGCTCATTAAACGGGTATGGTTAGCCATTCATCTCATCTTCTCTAAGTTCGGCATTGCTTCCAGGATGGTGGCAAACAAAGGTAATTCTTGCTTATTCCACGCAGAGAAAGATGGGGTATTACATAAGGAAATTTGTAGTCTTTTCAATTTCAAATCTGAGAAACTTGAAAAGAGATTTAAGTACCTTGCTTTTTACATGAAGCTTAAAAACTATAGAGTGAAAGAATGGTCATGGATGTTGGAGAAGTATTATAAAAGAATACATGGTTGGTTTCTGATATGGTTATCAAAAGGGGAAAGACTCATTCTTGCTCAAGCCATGTTGCAACAATTTACGATATATTGGGCACATATATACCCTGTCCCAAAAAAATTTATCAAAAAGATTAGATCCATGATGGAAAATTTCATATGGAATGGGGGAAGAGAAAAAGGAAAGTATCATTTAGCAAAATGGGATTTGATTACGAAGCCAAAGGAAATGGGGGGCTGGGGTATCTTGGACCTAGAGAATTTCGGAAAAGCTTTGCTGATGAAGTTGCTATGGAGGGCTCTAAACTCAAATGGAATATGGAATGACATCATAAGGTATAAGTATATAAATGAATCAGGAATGGAGGAGCTATTCCAGAGGGGATGGACAATTGATGATGCACAATCAATAATACGGCGAGGTTTTAAAATGATCTGGCATCTCTTCATGAATAATCTACAATGGGCTTTTGGTTGTGGTGGGAAGATCTTGATAGGCAACCCAAACATGAGAGGTACATCTGCCATCCCAGTAATTAGTGAAGATCTTATTGCACACCTTAATGGAAAAGGTATATTTTTCTTGGGACAAGTAATTAAAGAATATATCCAGGGCATACCTATATGGAAAACAACAGAACAAATGGATTTACAGGGAGATATGGTAGCTGAATGGGACGCATATAATGAACAGTTGCGAAGTCTGGGTTTACAAAACTGCAGCAATTGAGATCGAGTGACATGGAAGGGATCCATAAAAGAAGGGAAAATATATGCTAACAAAAACTATAAGTTCCTTATCTACAGAGATCACGAACATAACAGTCGATGTTGGTTTGAAGAAGTATGGAAGGTACATGCACAGATCAAGATGAAAACCTTTGCATGGTTGGTGTGGAGGGACAAGAACATGACCTAGTTAAACCTACAAACAATAGGAAAGATTGGTCCTGGTATATGATGTCTCTGCATGAACGCAGAGGAGGAGAATTCACACCTATTCCACTCCTACATTTTTACAAGGGAAGTCCACAAAGGTATATGCAAGCACTTCAAAGTGCAGTACATAGAAATGGAGAACCCCCAAGACTATTTCAAATGGTGGTTGAGAAAAGGGAAGTCTCTCAAGAACATTCCTATGTTATTATTCTGGTGCATGTGGTGTATTAAAAATAAATGGATTTTCGAGGAGGATTACAACAACATGGACAATGTCTGTCAAAAGATCATCAAATTGTGGGGTAGATTTAAAATTAAACAGATGTCACCTACTGAATCATCCAAGAGACTGAGGCCTTTCAAAATCCACTACCCTGCTGGGTTTTTCGATGAGGCGTCACAACAATCTAGATGTGGATGTGGGGAATGGTTGATGATCTCCCCCACATGCCACTACAAAAAACATTGGTACAGGGGCAGGGGATCCAACATGCGAGCTGAAATCCTGGCACTATGGGGCCTTATGTGGTTTGCATCCCAGCTCTATCTGGAAAACCTATGGGTGTTTGGTGATTCACAAAGGTCTTTTTGGACTATCTCAACAAACGAACATCTCTCAATCCTGGATATCTCACTGCTTGGTTAGACAAGAATAAAGGACTCCGCACTTCTTTCTCCAGCATTATTTTCAAACACATCTACAGAGAGAAAAACACACAAGCTAACAAGCTAACAAAGAAAGGAATCCAAAGAAGCTTCGGGGAGATGCATTATGAACTTCATGACTCCACAGGCACGGGGTGAATGGAGTGGTCAAATTTTTCTGATGCAGTTAATAGAACAATTTATTAACATTTACAGGGGACAAGAATTATTTTTGCTAATTAAAGGAGGCATGGTGGAAGAACATATACCAGTTTTTTTGAAGATGACATGGGAATGAAGAGAAAGGCTCTTAGAAATTAAATGATACTGCACAACATAGTAAATGGTAGAAGATAGAATTTTGTTGATGACTAAGACATATTTTGTAAATGTAGAAAGCAAGTGAATTTGTACAGCATGACATGAAAATATGTAACATCATGAAACATTTTGAGGAAAAAGAAGAAGTTATTGCACTGGTACTTAATATAAACCAGGAGTTTTTTCCACTGAAATATATATATATATATATATATATATATATATATATATATAATTTAATAAATTTTTTCCTTTAATAAGACAAAGAACTTACAAGTAATAATACATTTTGATTTAAGTGTTAGTTTTGAGATGTTAGATCACAATATCATTGATTGCTAATGTCGTTCTATTAAAAAGATGTTGCTACTAGCCTCCCTTTTATTTTGAGGTGGATTTTAAGGATTTTGTTTGCAGCATTATATATCATATTTGTAAAATTTTGTACCATTAATCTTGAAAAAAATGGGTGTTGCTTATAACACCAAATTTTTAAACAAAGGTAAAAACAACCACCAAATACAATATCTAAGAAAAGCAACTTTGTAGAATTTTTTTTGTCAAGTTTGTAACTATGTTTACACAAAAAAAAATTAAATAATTTTTATATTTGTTTTGCAATTTTAGATTAAGGAAAAAGTTTTACAACATCACATTTTGATTTAAGTGTTGGTTTCTAGATGTTGGATCACAATATCACAATTTTTAATGTCATTATATTAGACAAATTATAATTTTTAACCTAAAAAAAGGTGAGTGTTGCTAGTAGTTTTTTCATTTCGGATCAATGTTAAAGTTTTTATGTGCAACATTATATATAGTTGCAAAATTTTGTTTTGTTAACTTGCGTCCTACATATAACACTAATTTTAAGTTTTTATGTGCAACATTATATATAGTTGCAAAATTTTGTATTGTTAACTTAGGTTCTACCTATAACACCAATTTTTTAAACAACAGTAAAAGCAACCACCTAATACAATATCAATACAATATCTATAAAGGAGACTCTGGAGAGTTTTTGTCAAGTTGGTAACTATGTTTACACAACAATTGAACAATTGAGAAAACATATTTCTCTTTTGAGATCAAATAAACAAAAAATCTTTATGATTATAAGCTAGATAGATTATTATATTTATCTTTGAACTAGATTTCTCTCCCAAGAATCCTTTTCATTGTGAGTATGTAGATGTTCCGAGTGATCTAAATGTTCTTTCATATACATTCATACTCATTAATTTGCATATAACTTATCCATATCAAAAAACATAATAATAAAACACTTGGCACGATATCATTTGAATTAAAACAAACCAAAAAAAGTACTCAAATCATTAATTTTTTAATCAAAATACTTAATATTGGAAAAAGAAAGATTAATATTTCAGCAAAACTCTATCTTAATCAGATACACTCAAATTCATTTACCAATATTATTCACTCTCAAACACTAAAAAATATAAATCTATCTTAACCCTATATAAATTAAAATTAATATAAATCCATGTTAACCTTACCTAAATTAAATATTAAAAAAAATAAAAAAAACTGAGCTTCATAAATTCCAAATCAAGAGCAAGCTACTGTGGCCAAGCAATCACCATTTTTATTACATCTTCACCTTTGAAACCTCATCCTCTCCCCCAAAAAAATGTACATGCTTTGTGATCATAGTTTGAGGAAAGCTTTACAACCTGGACAATTGCCCAAATTCCGCATGACCGACTTAAATATTAACATTGAAAAAGTATTGTTGAGCAGACAATTTTGGCTTCAAAGAGAGTCCAAGATATCTGGATTTTATGGTATTACAGAAGTAAGACACTCCCGCTGATTTTAGCATTAAAACTTGTAATGAAAACCCACTCCATTGTCATCTCCTTGAGTTGATCATGCCGGTTGTCAACAGAGAGATAGATGTATATAAAATTTCCCTGCTTCTATTCAATTTGTGGCCTTGGCAAATGAAATGGGTGGTCTCCCATATTTTAATGGAGAGAGTCTGCAATTTTTTTATATGCATTGCTGTGGAAAATAAAGGTGAGATCGAAAATATGCTTATTCCCATGAGGTTTTCCTTTTAGCATCGAAATCCTTTTTGGTCTTCATTTCCAAATCACTTTACGTTTGCCTTTTGTATGGCCCCTTGGAAGAACAAGCAAAATCCCTCAAACAGTATGCAAATTTTCGAATCTGCCAGCGTTAAAGACAATTGAGATCGCTCTGCGAAAAACCCATGTCGCGTTTTTTTGAATTTCGACTCCATTTGTTCAGAATATTCATTTAAAATTCGTTGTCTGAATAACCCTGCGTTTTTTTAAAATGCTTCATTTTCCATGACAAGAAGTTCATCAATAATGTTATGATCCTTGTTTTAAATCTCAGTCAACAAAGCAACATCTACAACTGTAGCTGCAGCTTCAATAGAAGTATACCGACCCAATTTGAAATGACCAGAAATATTGATATGGATCACACATCCTGCAGTTGTACAGACTACAAATTTTGATAAGGAATAAAAAATATTTTTCCAAGTGCAGGTTTATATTAAGCTGACAAGTAGTGTTTTAAAGAACCAATCTCTTTCAAATCTCCTTCACAGGAGAGAGACTTATCTCCAGATGAAAAACATTAAGTGAATTTCACTATTAAGAGGATAGCTCTTTTTATTTGGACTTACCTTTTGGTTCTATCGATTAGAGCATGCAGAAAGCTATCTGCTCCTCGGACTGAGCTGCGCTGCGTTGATTCGTCGCGGAGCTGCTTGGGTTTGAATGCTAGCGAATGACGGGGTCCTGTGGTTATTACCGGGAACTCTTGCAAATTCAATCTAAAACAGCCGAACTTTGCAATTCAAAAATCAACACGCACTTATACGGTGGCAGTCGGGGTTGGGGCATGGTGGAGATTATGAGGTGAGAGGTGGCGAGGAGTGAGGGCGCGAGGGTGGATGTTGCTGTCTGTTAATTTTTCATCTGTTGTTGCTGCGCTGTTTCGGGAGCACGGTCCAACCATCATCGCCAAAAACAGGTTGCCGAGTTAGCTATCGGGAGCTGTCACATCAGCCTCCGATTCGTGGAACGAAAGACTCCTCCATTCATTGGTTACCATGCTCGATGCTTCTTGAGGAGGTCTTAATGGGTATCCTCGTTATCTTGATCGTCAGCATCCTGGCGTTCACGTACTATGTTTTGTTTCTAAGCAGAAAGGCAAAGAACGGAATCCCTCTAGAATGGCCTTTCCTAGGGATTCTCCCCTCATTGTTCATACATTTAAACAATCTCTACGATTCCATTTCGGAAATCCTGATAGGATGCGGGGGAACTTTTATTGCCAAAGGCCTTCCGCAAACCACTGTCATTACCAGCAATCCAGCAAATGTGGAGTACATCCTCACTACTAGGTTTTCAAATTTTCCAAAGGGTACTGCTTTCAGGAGCGCGTTTAAAGAGGTTTTTGGTGATGGATTGTTTAACGTCGATGGAGAACAATGGATTCATCAAAGAAAGGCGTCAGTGGTAGAATTTAACTCTGTATCTGGTCTCACTTATGCCTTGAAGTCCGTACAAGACTCCTTGCGCCAAAATCTCATCCCTATTCTGGACAATTCAATATCCAAAGGAAGTGCCACCGATCTGCAAGACATGCTCTTTCGTTTCACGTTTGACAACATCTGCAAAATTGCGTTTGGAGTGGAAGTTGGGTGTTTATCTCCATCTCTTCCGGCCATTCCTTTTGTCAAAGCATTCGATGATGCTATTGAAGCATCCTATACTCGATTTATAATGCCTATTTATTTGAGAAAGATAATGGGGTTTTTCGGTTTGGCGATCGATGCGAAACTTCAGTCTTCTCTGAAGATCATCGACCAGTTTGTCATGGAGATCGTTTCAGCTAGAAGGGAGGAATTGCGTATGGGAAAACTTGGCATGTCTGGTAGCCGTGCAGATATATTATCTATTTTTATGAAATCTTTCGATCAAAATGGAATCCCGTATTCCGACACGTTCTTGCGAGGAATTTGTCTGAGCTTCATTCTTGCCGGCAGCGACACAACATCAGTGGCACTTTCCTGGTTCTTTTGGCTGCTTCTTCAACATCAGCATGTGGAAGAAAATATTTTGAAGGAGATCCACCGCATTTTAGAGAAGAGATCAGCTAATGTCAAACCCTGTGATACACTTTGTTTGAGCAGGGAGGAGCTGAAAGAAATGCATTATCTGCATGCATGTTTGTCCGAGACAATGCGACTCTACCCTCCTGTGCCACTGGGCAGAAAGGAGGCGATAGAGGACGAGGTGTTGCCTGATGGGACGCCTATGAAGAAAGGGACTGCTATTGTTTACATTGCTTATGCCATGGGAAGAATGGAAAGCATCTGGGGCAGAGACTGCATGGAATTCAAGCCAAAGAGATGGCTGAATGATGAGGGTGTTTATGTGAACCAATCTGTTTACAAATATCCTGTATTTCATGGAGGCCCTCGAATGTGTATGGGGAGAGATTTTGCATATTTGCAGATGAAACACGTAGCGGCATCCATTTGTTATGCTCCAACGAAGAGGAACTGACAAATAAGGACTATATGACATATTACAGTGTTTTCCGTGTACTTGTACGATAGTAATTTAGTATCATCCACTGTGTCGAAAACATTTATATGTGATTTCATTCCACTACTTACTCTAGTCCTGTAATGTGTCTTATCATTATATTGCTTTATAAATAGAGTTTTGGTTAGACATATCTCACATCATCTTGTTGGGTCTATGGTCAATAATTTGAATATTCATTATTTATTATGAATAAACTAGCAATTGCACCATTATCAAATGTTGTAATTGAAATGTTGTAAGATTTTTAAAGAAATTTTAAAGATAAAGATTCTTAAAAACAATGCTTAAAGCAGAAATAAAATACACTTTAATTTACCTGGACAATGCCAACAACAGATTAGAATAGTCTTTCATTTATTAATCTCCAAAAGACTACAAACACAATAACTGTCTGTAACTATCTGCATTGTATACTTTTGCTCTCACCGTATTTACTCGAATTTATCCTAAGAATCGATAAATTTATCCACCTATCAGTTTCCAAATTTCCCAAATACATGATAACTACCTACTGTAATATAATGCCACGGTAATGTAAATTTGGTGTGTAAAAATATAATTGAGTTATGTCTCTCTGGTTTGGAAATATAGACCTAGCAGGTTTTTGAGGGCATAGAGATTTACGCTGGTATGAGGTAGAGTTGTTTAACCATTCTAGGTTTTGGAGTGTTCAACAAGAATTTGGTTACATAATTTTTGTTTAAATTATATTTTTTTGGTTGTTTAAAATTGTTTGTTAATCTAAGGACTGTGAAAAAAACATTTGGTATAAGTATTTATAGGTATTTAGATTATGTAAATTTCACAAATCAAATTTTTAATTCCATATTGCCGAATTCCATAAAATTGTAGAGGATTCAAAACAAATTTAATAAAAAAATTATAAAAATGTAAAAATGTTAAATTGAAAGTAAGGAACAAGAATGAATAGTGGCAATGAATAGTGGCAATGAAGGATGCCCTGCCATGAATTAAGTTGTTAAATTAAAATCGGTAGCAAAAATGGCAATGAAGAATCGATCCATGAATTAAGAAAGGGGAAAGATAAAAATAAAGGAGAAAAAACAGAACAAGCCCAAGCTCACTAAAAACTATGAAGTTTATAAAATATTAAATTTAAATCTGAGATTTAAGTTTTGGATGTGCCTATTTGAGTTTTACCTGAGTACTTTTGGGATTTTAAAATTATATGTGCACTTTCATTTAGCTGCTGTGTGTTCTGTCAAAAAGAGATTGACAACTCAGTATTTCTGCCGTTGTTTTATGCCTAATCGTTACCGCATACTTGATTGTCGTTGTTTCTATGTCAATTTACTGCAAGATACTAAATAGCTTGATATCAAGTTCGAATGAATATTATAACTTATAAATTTAAATATGTCCACATTAGTAAAAACTAATGTGGTTGATATACGCCGATAGGCGTATATAAAAGAGATTTACAACCACATTTACCAATGTGGTTGATATACGCCGATAGGCCTATATCCACTTACCCATCACATTAATTTAGATATCAATAAATAAATATTATATATAATAATTTTATTATATTAACTTGAAATATATATATTATATATTAATAAGAATATTAATATATTAAATATATTAATTATGACTAAAATCACAAAATATTTTATATATTAATAATATTATAATAAGTATTAATAATATATATTAAAATTATTTATTAATATATTAAAAATATTAAGTATAAACATACTATAAATTAACTTGAAATATATATAATATATATTAATATAAAAATAATATTAATAATCTATAATAATTTAATATTTATTTATATATTAATATCATAGATAGTTATATTAGTAATAAACCAAAAGAACTAATAATATATTAACAATATATATTATATCATAGTTGTTTATATAATTAATAATATTATAATATTACTAATAATCATTATTAATAAATATTTTAATATTTATTAATAATATATATTAATAATATTATAATATTACTAAATAAATATTAAAATATTATTAATAATATATATTAATAATATTATAATATTACTAATAATCATTATTAATAAATATTTGAATATTTATTTATAATGATTATTGCTAATATTATAATATTTGAATAAATATTTGAATATTTATTTATAATGATTATTAGTAATATTATAATATTATTAATATTACTAAATAAATATTATAATATTATTAATAATATATATTAATAATATTATAATATTATATAATCATTATTAATAAATATTTGAATATTTATTTATAATGATTATTGATAATATTATAATAAGTATTAATAATATATATTAAAAATATTTATTAATATAAAAATAATATAAATAATATATAATATTTTTATATTTATATATATATTAATATAATAGATAGTTATATTATTAATAAACCCAAAAAGAACTAATAAGTATTAATAATATATATTATATCATAGTTGATTATATTATTAATAATATTACTAATAATCATTATTACTAAATATATGAATATTTATTTATAATATATATTAATATATTAATAATATTAAACTCAAGAGAGTAATAAACCATATGAAAAAATATTTAAGAACAAAAAACCTAAGAGATTAATAAGCCCTAACAATTATTATTTTAAAGTGAAGATATTGATAAACCCAAGGGATAATTAATAATACAAACTTAAGGTATGAATAAGGCTAAGGGCAATATTAAAAACAATAGAGATTAAAAAACCCAAGGTTTAATACTATAAACGAAATCAATTGGTGAACCAAGGAAAACCATTACCCAAAAAATTATAAACCAAAGGAATTGTGACAGAAGGAATTGATTTAAACATTGAAACGATTGTTGTCACAATGCGGCGATTAGGACCAACTATGACCAAGGTTGGCCATGGGTGATTTTCATATTAAGACAATGTTGCCAGAATGTGACATTTGATCATGGATGACATTGATCGATTATTCATATTATAAACCAAAAGAACTAATAAACCCAAGGGTTTAATATTATAAACCAAAGGAATTGGTGAACGGGGACAACCATCGCAATAATTATAAACCAAAGGAATTGGTGAACCCAAGGGAATTGATTTAAATATTGAGAGAATTGTTGTCACAATGCAACGTTGGACCAACTATGACCAGGGTTGGCCATGGGTGATTTTCATATCGAGACAATATTTGTTAGAATGTCACATTTGATCATGGATGACATTGATCGATTATTCATATTATAAACCAAAAGAACTAATAAACCCAAGAGTTTAATATTATAAACCAAAGTAATTCGTGAACCCAAGGGACAACCATTACCCAACAAATTATAAACCAAAAGGAATTGGTGAACCCAAGGGAATTGATTTAAAAATTGAGACCATTGTTGTCACAATGCAACATTTGATCATGGATGACATTGATTGATTAGTCATATTATAAACCAAAAGAACTAATAACCCCAAAGGTTTAATATTATAAACCAAAGGAATTGGTGAACCCAAGGGATTTGATTTAAATATTGAGACAATTGTTGTCACAATGCGACGTTCGACCAACTATAACCATGGTTGGCCATGGGTGATATTCATATTGAGACAATGTTTGTCAGAATGTGACATTTCATCGTGGATGACATTGATCGATTATTCATATTATAAACCAAAAGAACTAATAAACCCAAGGGTTTAATATTATAAACCAAAATAATTGGTGAACCCAAGGGAATTGATTTAAACATTGAGACAATTGTTGTCGAGAATCTGGCGTTCGACCAACTATGACCATGGTTTGCCATGGTTGATTTTCATATTGAGACAATGTTTGTGAGAATGTGACATTTGATCATGGAGCTGACATTGATCCGATTATTTATATTATAAACCAAAAGAAGTAATAAACGGGGTTTAATATTATAAACCAAGGAATTGGTGAAATAGAAGGACAACCATTACCCAAAAAATTATAAACCAAAGGAATTGGTGAACCCAAGGGAATTGAGTTAAACATTGAGAAAATTGTTGTCACAATCCGACATTGGACCAACTATGACCAGGGTTAGCCATGGGTGATTTTCATATTGAGACAATGTTTGTGAGAATGTGACATTTGATCATGGATGACATTGATCGATTATTCATATTATAAACCAAAACAACTAATAAACCCAAGGGTTTAATATTATAAACCAAAGGAATTGGTGAACCCAAGGGAATTCATTTAAACATTGAGACAATTGTTGTCATTATTCATATTATAAACCAAAAGAACTAATAAATCAAGGGTTTAATATTATAAACCAATTGGTGAACGAGGGAAAACCATTGCCCAACCAAATTATAAACCAAAGGAATTGGTGAACGAGGGAATTGATTTAAACATGGATGACATTGATTGATTATTTATATTATAAACCAAAAGAACTAATAAACACAAGGGTTTAATATTATAAACGAAAAGGAGTTGGTGAACCCAAAGGGAAAACCATTACCCAACAAATTATAAACCAAAGGAATTGGTAGACGGGAATTGATTTAAACATTGAGACAATTATTGTCTGATCTGACCTTTCGACCAACTATGACCATGGTTGGCCATGGGTGATTTTCATATTAAGACAATGTTTGTCAGAATGTGACATTTGATCATGGATGACATTGATCAATTATTTATATTATAAACCAAAAGAACTAATAAACCCAAGGGTTTAATATTATAAACCAAAGGAAATGGTGAACCCAAGGGAAAACCATTACCTAACAAATTATAAACCAAAGGAATTGGTGAACCCAAGGGAATTCATTTAAACATTGAGACAATTGTTGTCATTATTCATATTATAAACCAAAAGAATTGGTGAACCCAAGGGAAAACCATTACCCAACAAATTATAAACCAAAGGAATTGGTGAACCCAAAGGGAATTGATTTAAACATGGATGAAATTGATCGATTATTTATATTATAAACCAAAAGAACTAATAAACACAAGGGTTTAATATTATAAACCAAAGGAGTTGGTGAACCCAAGGGAAAACCATTACCCAACAAATTATAAACCAAAGGAATTGGTGAACCCAAGGGAATTGATTTAAAGATTCAGACAATTGTTGTCACAATGCGACGGTCGACCAACTATGACCATGGTTGGCCATGGGTGATTTTCATATTGAGACAATGTTTGTCAGAATGTGAAATTTGGTCATGGATGACATTGATCGATTATTTATATTATAAACCAAAATAACTAATAAACCCAAGGGTTTAATATTATAAACCAAAGGAATTGGTGAACCCAAGTGAAAACCATTATCGAACAAATTATAAACCAAAGGAATTGGTGAACCCAAGGGAATTCACTTAAACATTGAGACAATTGGTGTCATTATTCATATTATAAATCAAAAGAACTAATAAACCCAAGGGTTTAATATTATAAACCAAAAGAATTGGTGAACCCAAGGGAAAACCATTACCCAACAAATTATAAACCAAAGGAATTGGCGAACCCAAGGGAATTGATTTAAACATGGATGACATTGATCGGTTATTTATATTATAAACCAAAAGAACTAACAAACACAAGGGTTTAATATTATAAACCAAAGGAATTGGTGAACCAAAGGGAAAACCGTTACCCAACAAATTATAAACCAAAGGAATTGATGAACTCAAGGGAATTGATTTAAACATTGAGACAATTGTTGTCACAATGCGACGTTCGACCAACTATAACCATGGTTGGCCATGGGTGATTTTCATATTGATACAATGTTTGTCAGAATGTGACATTTGATCCTGGATGACATTGATCGATTATTCATATTATAAACCAAAGCAAGTGGTGAACCCAAGGGAATTCATTTAAACATTGAGACAATTGTTGTCATTATTCATATTATAAACCAAAAGAACTAATAAACCCAAGGGTTTAATATTATAAACCAAAAGAATTGCTTAACCCAAGGGAAAACCATTACCCAACAAATTATAAACCAAAGGAATTGGTGAACCCAAGGGAATTGATTTAAACATGGATGACATTGATTGATTATTTATATTATAAACCAAAAGAACTAGTAAACACAAGGGTTTAATATTATAAACCAAAGGAGTTGGTGAACCCAAGGGAAAACCATTACCCAACAAATTATAAACCAAAGGAATTGGTGAACCCAAGGGAATTGATTTAAACATTGAGACAATTGTTGTCACAATGCGACGCTCAACCAACTATGACCATGGTTGGCCATGGGTGATTTTCATATTGAGACAATGTTTGTCAGAATGTGACATTTGATCATGGATGACATTGATCGATTATTTATATTATAAACCAAAAGAACTAATAAACCAAAGGGTTTAATATTATAACCAAAATGAATTGGTGAACCCAGAGGGGTTATTAATAAACACAAGGGTTTAATATTATAGACCAAAGGAATTGGTGAACCCAAGGGAAAACCATTACCCAACAAATTATAAACCAAAGGAATTGGTGAACCCAAGTGAATTGATTTAAACATTGAGACAATTGTTATCACAATGCGACATTAAACCATGTATTACTTTGGTTGGCCATGGGTGATTTTCATATTGATACAATGTTTGTCAGAATGTGACATTTGATCATGGATGACATTGATCGATTATTCATATTATAAACCAAAAAAACTAATAAACCCAAGGGTTTAATATTATAGACCAAAGGAATTGGTGAACCCAAGGGAATTCATTTAAACATTGAGACAATTGTTGTCACAATGCGACGTTGAACCAAGTATGACCATGGTTGGCCATGGTACACTCATATTCAAACAATTTGATGATGGATGACATTGATCGATTATTCATCTTATAAACCAAAAGAACTAATAAACCCGAGGGTTTAATATTATAAACAAAATTGGTGAACCAAGGGAATTGATTTAAACATTGAGACAATTGTTGTCACAATGCGACGTTCGACCAACTATGACCATGCTTGACATGAGTGATTTTCATATTGAGACAATATTTGTCGAATGTGACATTTGATCATGGATGACATTGATCGATTATTCATATTATAAACCAACACTAATAAACCCAATGGTTTAATATTGTAAACCAAAGGAATTGGTGAACCCAAGAGAGGTTGATTTAAACATTGAGACAATTGTTTTCACAATGCGACATTTGATCATGGATGACATTGATCGATTATTCATATTATAAACCAAAGGAATTGGTGAACCCAAGGGAATTGATTTAAATATTGAGACAATTGTTGTCACAATGAGACGTTCGACCAACTATGACCATGGTTGGCCATGGGTGATATTCATATTGAGACAATGATTTTCAGAATGTGACATTTGATCGTGGATGACATAAACCCAGGGGTTTAATATTATAAACCAAAAGAATTGGTGAACCCAAGGGAAAACCATTACCCAACAAATTATAAACCAAAGGAATTGGTGAACCCAAGGGAATTGATTTAAACACTGAGACAATTGTTGTCAGAATGCGACATTCGACCAACTATGACCATGGTTGGCCATGGGTGATTTTCATATTGAGACAATGTTTGTCAGAATGTGACATTTGATCATGGATGACATTGATCAACTATTTATATTATAAACCAAAAGAAATAATAAACCCAAGGGTTTAATATTATAAACCAAAGGAATTGGTGAACCCAAGGGAATTGATTTAAACATTGAGACAATTGTTGTCAGAACGCGACGTTTGACCAACTATGACCATGGTTGGCCATGGGTGATTTTCACATTGAGACAATGTTTGTTAGAATGTGACATTTGATCATGGATGACATTGATCGATTATTTATATTATAAACCAAGAGAACTAATAAACCCAAGGGTTTAATATTATAAACCAAAGGAATTGGTGAACCCAAGGGAAAACCATTACCCAACAAATTATAAACCAAAGGAATTGGTGAACCCAAAGAAATTTATTTAAACATGGATGACATTGATCGATTATTTATATTATAATCCAAAAGAACTAATAAACATAACGATTTAATATTAATAATATTAATAATAATATTCTTATTCTTATTCAAATTAATTAATATTAATAATAAAACTTATTTATTTATTAATATTAGTATATTCCTACATATTAATTATTTAATATCAAATACTAATGCAAATTATTATTAGTATAATAATAATTTGCATTATAGTAGTTAATGTATTATTATTATTAACTTTAATATTAATATTGATAATATTAATTAATACTAATATCAATAACAATTAATTAATATTAAGAGTGACATTAATATTAATATTTGTTAATAGTGGGTAACATTAATTTTAATCCTAATATCAAAATATATTATATGCCTTTGTAAATTTTTAATAATATTATGATTAATAATTTAAATTATTAAATAAGGTTGATTATAGCTTAAAAAAATAAAATAAAATAAAAAATGCACTCCTAAGTTTGTGAAAAGTATAGATAAACTTGCAGACCTATACTCCTAAATCAAATTGCCATTTTTCTATTTATTCCAGATAGTCAGATAGTTGCTACTAATCGAATATCCACATGAAATTTGTACAAGTCAATATCTAACATCTATACAAATATTATATTGATTCTTATCTATATTTTATTTTTGAAATCAATATTTAATGGTGTTTGGAAATGATTAAATTTATTTGATATTACTCATTGAACTTTCTACATATTATACATATCGTTTATAAATAAAATATAATTTTATAATAAAAAAAAATTATATATGAAAAATAAAAAGTCATTAATTTATGTTTTTCTCATAAAAAATTAAATAATTTAAAATTTTATGTATTTAAAATAAAAATAGAAAAAATATTTAAATAAACCTAACTGTATTTTAAAAAAAAAAACAAATATACCTTCTTAATTTTTATATTACATTTTTATTTATATAGAGATCTTTATCAATATTTTCATTTTTTTTTAAGTGTAGATATTAAATTTATTAGAATCATTAGTAAAATAAATAAATAAAAAAACACATTATATTAACAAATTAAAATTATCATATAATTAATTTGATTATTTCATTTTTTTATATTTAATTAAACTACAATATCAAAAATAAATATAAAATTTGAAAATAAATTTGAATAAATTACAATTATGTGAATATTAAAATTAATAAATTGAAACACCATAATAGTAAATCAAAATTATTTTAGTAATATATTTTTATTATTTATTTTAATATTTAATTAATTAAAGTTTCAAAATAAATATAAAACATAAACATATTAAAACTATTTTAATAATATATTTTATAAACATCTTTTTAATTTGATACACAATTTCATAATTGAAAAAAGTATATAGATATTAAAATAAATGAATTAGACCATCAAAACATAAGACTTAACATTGAGCTTAGTTTTAAGTGATAATTAGTTTGAGTGTAAAAAATTTGAACTTACATATTTTAGTTTATATGTAGAATTTTATATTTATAAATTAAAAGTAAAATAATTTATTTATTTATAATTTTAAATGCAGTTAGAAACGAATTATATTAAAAATAATAAAAAATAAATTATATATACAAATAAATAATATATATTTATATATAAATATATGTGAAGAAATATTTTTGCACAATTGGTTGAGATTAGTTACGGTGTCAAATATTTATTTATTTTTTCCTTCAAGGAAAATCCAGGTAAATTTGCATTAAGGATCACACAGTTGTCCGAGCTAATCAGTACCGATTTCCGTTTCGAAACGCAGAGGGGAATTAATCCAATGCTTTAACAACAAAACTCAGAGCCATTAAACTAACCCAGAGCTGAGTAAATAAAAATACTTCAACAATCTCCCCGGGTGGATAAAAAGATATACTGAAATGAAAGATACACTAAAATCCCAAGGAAATCATTTTTTCAGAGCTGCAGAATGCACATTACCCTTCAAAATCTTCAAAATCTATCGCAATGCAATTTTGGTGCAGTTGTTGCATGTCACGAACAAAAGCCTGCAAGTCAGTAAATGAAGACCCCTCTTTGTTCACAGCCATTTTAGCACGCTTCCTCAGTGCTTGAGCTTTCCATCGCATGGTTTTTCCTTCTTCCTCCACCAAAAGCACAATAACTGCCCTTTTCACTTCCTCTTCATCTGGCACACTGTTCATTCCCTCACATATTCGTATGGCCACCCCATGTGTTCTTCCAGAAGCTTTGAGTTATATGGCTGATCTGCAAACATGGGCCACGTGATCATGGGGATTCCCATGCATAGTGTAGATTCTGCATATAGAACTGTTAGAGTGTAGATTTCAATAGTGAAGAAAGTTCAATTCTTGCAATTTTTCCTTCTGTTCATCAAAACATGTGAACATAGTAACACCAGTTGAATGTCAAGTTATCATTTGTTATTGTTTTGATTTTTTTTAAGTAGGTGGAACTTAGGTTGTGTGAGTCTATTTAGTGGAAAGAATTTGTACATTTTTTTGGGATAGTTTTAATTTTTTATAAATAATTTCATTCTCAAATTACAAAAGAATATTTTTCATGAAATTTGAATTTAAAACACGTCATATGTTTTCATATGATAATTAATTTTTCTAATGTAAAACAATAAATCTAAAATAAATAAATTAATATATATTTTATGAATAAATTTTTTAATTTATATTTACAATAATTACCTATTAATGATATATTTTTCTCTCTAATTTTGAATGTTTAGGTGCAACTTTTTTTATATGAGTAATATTTTCAAATTTTTTTGAAGTGGTGGATGGTGTGATTTTTTTATATAACTTAATATCTTAAACTATTAACTTAGTTAATATATTGTTTTATGAAAAAAATTATATTTTATTATTATTTTTATATCATTAATATTTAAATGTTAAATTTATGATATCAAGTATATATATTTATTTGCAAGGTTACATCACTAATTGGAATTTTATGAGTTGGAAAGACATGGAAGTGGAGTATATCTTGTAAATTTTTAGATATTGGATATTGTTTTATTTTTTCATAGTTTAAAAAATAATATTAAAATATTAATATTGATTAATTAAAAATTTATTAGCCATTCAAGATTTCAATTAATAACTCATTTCTCTTTATACTCCTCTCATAACCAAAACTAATTCATATCTCAAAACTAATGTTAAGTCGCATCTCAAAACTAATTTTTATCTACAGCACAGAGAAATATATAAATCCGTTAGAACTAATATTAGAAATATCCATCCATTGAGCATGTTGGAAAAGCCATTTTTTTTTAAAGATAGATAAAATAATGTATTTTGAAGCACTCAAAACCAATTTTTATCTACAGCACAAAAAAATATATAAATCCGTTAGAAATTAGCATCAGAAATATCAATCAAGCAAGCGCGAAAAGCCAATTCTTTTGTAACATAGATAAAATAATGTAGTTTGGAGCACTAAAGGCTATCCTGATCGGAAAATCCCAAGTCCGTCATTATCTTAAATATAGTTCCGTGGTTCGAACCAATGATACCAATGGTCAATTAAATCAACGTTTTAATAGAAGCAAAAAAAACTATATCAGTAATGGAGTTTAAATAATTGATATTACCATGTGAATGGCAAATTAATAGGTGTGTTACTATGAATAATAGACTACATTATTAGCACACTATTACTACATTTTAAATAATGTAAGTAGAAGGTATAACATAACATATTTGAGTACTTGATGCTATTGTAAGAAAATATGTATCTGATCGGCCCTTTATTTAGCATCTTCTTTTGTCATAAAGGAGGAAAAGACAGCAACAGCAAAACAGGGAAGTAAAACATATGTCCATTTCTGTCAGTATCACGTTCAACCAAATAAACCAAAATCAAACAACCAAGAAAGAAAGCCAACAAATCCAACCTGATTAAAATTTCATACGTTTAACATAAGAAGATGCCCAATTAATAAAACAAATCTACAGTGCATCACAACAACCGAAAGTCCCCAGCTGCCGCCGCCACGTCCACCAGGACCAGGAAAGGGAGCATCAGGACCTCCCCGACCTCCAGGGGCTGGGTGTGGGTGTGGATGTGGAGGACCTCCCTAAGAATCCATTTCAAATTTTATCACAATCACAATAAGAAATTTTTCTTCGCTATTGAAATCTACACTCTAACAGTTCTATATGCAAACCCACTTCCACTTCATTCACTTCGAGTTTGGGCTCAGTCTGGGGGAGGTTGATGGCCCGCACGAAAGCTTGCTTGCTCGCCTCTAAGCCCGTAGCGAACGCGCAGATTTGGTTTTCGTTCAGAATTAATTGGCTTCCCAAACAAACAAACACGACGGATTGCAAAGGCCGAGAATCCAGCCACTGCAAAGGTTTATTTGACATCGCAGCCACGATGATTTATAAAAAAATCGTAGTGGGGATCAGAAGTGGACGCAGAGGTTGAGCAATGAGCAGAAGCCGAGGCGGTTGCAAGCTGTGCCAGAAATGCATGTACCGTTTCTTGGCCTTCACACCACCCGTCTGCTTCAGCCAGATGTCCCCGGTGGTTACAACTCCGCCCCCCTCCTCAACGTTCACGAGAAGCATGAGGAGACCCTTGGGAACGTGCGCACCAATGTGGTCAGGCCCGTTTTGATGCCTTCACCGACAAGTGTATACCTAGTTTGAACACTTGGAGAAGATTTAATGTTTCGGTTTCCTTCTAGTTGTTAATCTTCATAGGTGGCGGTCAGCAAATGGCACAGTAAATTTTTAATCAAGATTTGTAAAAAATTAATTTAAGTACGGTTTAAACACGTGATTTAGATATGCAAGGAAGTTAGTGGGGTAGATTTCATCCATGGATTGAGTGGCGACCACCAGAATATACCGGCATCTTCCAATCCTGACCATCAGATCAAAAAAATTAATTAGTCTAATCACAAAACATGCTCCTTCCGATAGGGGGTTACGCCTATCGGAACCACATTAGTTTTTAAGGGGGTTACGCCTAGCACAACCACATTAGTAAAAACTAATGTGGTTGATATACGCCGATAGGCCTATATCCACTACCCATCACATTAATTTATATATCAATAAATAAATATTATATATAATAATTTTATTATATTAACTTGAAATATATATATTATATATTAATAAGAATATTAATATATTAAATATATTAATTATGATTAAAATCACAAAATATTTTATATATATTAATAATATTATAACAAGTATTAATAATATATATTAAAATTATTTATTAATATATTAAAAATATTAAGTATAAACATACTATAAATTAACTTGAAATATATATAATATATATTAATATAAAAATAATATTAATAATAATCATTATTAATAAATATTTGAATATTTATTTATGATGATTATTAGTAATATTATAATATTATTAAATAAATATTAAAATATTATAATATTATTAATAATATATATTAATAATATTATAATATTACGAATAATCATTATTAATAAATATTTGAATATTTATTTATAATGATTATTAGTAATATTATAATATTATTAATATATACAAAAAAATATTATATATATATTATTAATATTATAATAAGTATTAATAATATATATTAAAAATATTTATTAATATATTAATAATATTAACTATATACATATTATAAATTAACTTGAAATATATATAATATTTATTAATATAAAAATAATATAAATAATATATAATATTTTAATATTTTTTTTTATATATTAATATCATAGATGGTTATATTATTAATAAACCAAAAGAACTAATAATATATTAATAATATATATTATATCATAGTTGGTTATATTATTAATAATATATATTAATAATATTATTATAATATTACTAATAATCATTATTAATAAATATTTGAATATTTATTTATAATATATATTAATATATTAATAATATTAAACTCAAGAGAGTAATAAACCATATGAAAAAATATTTAAAAACAAAAAACCTAAGAGATTAATAAACCCTAACAATTATTATTTTAAAGTGAAGATATTAATAAACCCAAGGGATAATTAATAATACAAACTCAATGTCATCATAAACCAAAGGTTTAAATATTATAAACCATAGGAATTGGTGAACCCAAGGGATAAATATTATAAACATAAGGGATCAATATTAAAAAAACAAGAGATTAATAAACCATAAGAATTGATATTTTAAACTAAAAAACCTAATAAATTAATAATCCATAAGAATCAGTATTTTAAATATAAGATATTAATAAACCAACGAGATTATTAACATTATAAACCAAAAGAACTAATAGACCCAAGGGTTTAATGTTATAAAGCAAAGGAATAAGCGAACCCAAAGGATAAATATCATAAACCTAACGGATGAATATTATAAACAATAAAGATTAATAAACCCTAAGAATTAATATTTTAAACTGAAAAATCTAAGAAATTAACAAACCCTGAGAATTAGTATTTTAAACTCAAGAGAGTAATAAACTGAATGTGTGATTAACAATATAAACCAAAAGAACTAATAAACCCAAGGGTTTAATATTATAAACCAAAGGAGTCAGTGGACCTAAGGGATAAATATTAAAAACCTAAGGTATGAATAAGGCTAAGGGCAATATTAAAAACAATAGAGATTAAAAAACCCGAGAGTTTAATACTATAAACCAAATCAATTGGTGAACCCAAGGGAAAACCATTACCCAAAAAATTATAAACCAAAGGAATTGGTGAACCCAAGGGAATTGATTTAAACATTGAGACAATTGTTGTCACAAAGTGACGTTGGACCAACTATGACCAAGGTTGGCCATGGGTGATTTTCATATTAAGACAATATTTGTCAGAATGTGACGTTTGATCATGGATGACATTGATCGATTATTCATATTATAAACCAAAAGAACTAATAAACCAAAGGGTTTAATATTATAAACCAAAGGAATTGGTGAACCCAAGGGACAACCATCACCCAACAAATTATAAACCAAAAGAAATTGGTGAACCCAAGGGAATTGATTTAAACATTGAGAGAATTGTTGTCACAATGCGACGTTGGACCAACTATGACTAGGGTTGGCCATGGGTGATTTTCATATTGAGACAATATTTGTCAGAATGTCACATTTGATCATGGATGACATTGATCGATTATTCATATTATAAACCAAAAGAACTAATAAACCCAAGAGTTTAATATTATAAACCAAAGGAATTGGTGAACCCAAGGGACAACCATTACCCAACAAATTATAAACCAAAAAGAATTGGTGAACCCAAGGGAATTGATTTAAACATTGAGACCATTGTTGTCACAATGCGACATTTGATCATGGATGACATTGATTGATTATTCATATTATAAACCAAAAGAACTAATAACCCCAAGGGTTTAATATTATAAACCAAAGGAACTGGTGAACCCAAGGGATTTGATTTAAATATTGAGACAATTGTTGTCACAATGCGACGTTCGACCAACTATGACCATGGTTGGCCATGGGTGATATTCATATTGAGACAATGTTTGTCAGAATGTGACATTTGATCGTGGATGACATTGATCGATTATTCATATTATAAACCAAAAGAACTAATAAACCCAAGGTTTTAATATTATAAACCAAAAGAATTGGTGAATCTAAGGGAAAACCATTACCCAACAAATATTAAAAACCTAAGGGATCAATAAGGCTAAGGGAAATATTAAAAACAGTAGAGATTAATAAAACCTAAGGGTTTAATATTATAAACCAAAGGAATTGGTGAACCCAAGGGAAAACCATTACCCAACAAATTATAAACCAAAGGAATTGATGAACCCAAGGGAATTGATTTAAACATTGAGACAATTGTTGTCACAATGCGAAGTTCGACCAACTATGACCATGGTTGGCCATGGGTGATTTTCATGTTGAGACAATGTTTGTCAGAATGTGACATTTGATCATGGATGACATTGATCGATTATTTATATTATAAACCAAAAGAACTAAACCCAAGGGTTTAATAATATAAACCAAAGGAATTGGTGAACCCAAGGGAAAACCATTACCCAACAAATTATAAACTAAAAGAATTGGTGAACCCAAGGGAATTCATTTAAACATTGAGACAATTGTTGTCACAATGCGACGTTGGACCAAGTATGACCATGGTTGACCATGGCTGATTTCATATTCAGACAAACCAGTCTTTCAAAATTAAAAATAAGTTAGCTTTCATTTAAAAAAAAACATAGTTTCATCCAAAGGCTGATCCTGGTTTTGTCAATGCAGGAGCCACGATGGATGCAGAAACAACAGCAGAAACTAAGTACTATTCACTAAAGGAGTGACCGATTCAAACAGATGGTTCCATGTGAATTTAGATGGCTTCCATGACCAGCAAGTATGCAAGGTCCAGTTGAGGGGCATCTAGAATGCATGTTGCAATATCACCACAGAGAAGAGCATCTCTTCTGTTAATGCCAATACCTTTGAGCACACTGTGGCATTAGCCTTCAACCCATTAAAGAAACAATTATCATGTTCTGAAATGAATGATCTCTATGAAAGAAAGGCTCCATCGTTAAGTTATAGATGAGACAATTGTTCTCACAATGCGACATTTGATCATGGATGACATTGATCGATTATTCATAATTATAAACCAAAAGAACTAATAACCCCAAGGGTTTAATATTATAAACCAAAGGAATTGGTGAACCCAAGGGAATTGATTTAAATATTGAGATAATTGTTGTCACAATGCGACGTTAGACCAACTATGACCATGGCTGGCCATGGGTGATATTCATATTGAGACAATGATTTTCAGAATGTGACATTTGATCGTGGATGACATAAACCCAAGGGTTTAATATTATAAACGAAAAGAATTGGTGAACCCAAGGGAAACCATTACCCAACAAATTATAAACCAAAGGAATTGGTGAACCCAAGGGAATTCATTTAAACATTGAGACAATTTTTGTCATTATTCATATTATAAACATTGAGACAATTGTTGTTAGAATGCGACGTTCGGCCAACTATGACCATGGTTGGCCATGGGTGATTTTCATATTGAGACAATGTTTGTCAGAATGTGACATTTGATCATGGATGACATTGATCGATTATTTAAATTATAAACCAAAAGGACTAATAAACCCAAGGGTTTAATATTATAAACCAAAGAAATTGGTGAACCCAAGGGAAAACCATTACCGAACAAATTATAAACCAAAGGAATTGGTGAACCCAAGGGAATTCATTTAAACATTGATACAATTGTTGTCATTATTCATATTATAAACCAAAAGAACTAATAAACCCAAGCGTTTAATATTATAAACCAAAAGAATTAGTGAACCCAAGGGAAAACCATTACCCAACAAATTATAAACCAAAGGAATTGGTGAACCCAAGCAAATTGATTTAAACATGGATGACATTGATCAATTATTTATATTATAAACCAAAAGAACTAATAAACACAAGGGTTTAATATTATAAACCAAAGGAATTGGTGAACCCAAGGGAAAACCATTACCCAACAAATTATAAACAAAGAATTGGTGAACCCAAGGGAATTGATTTAAACATTGAGACAATTGTTGTCACAATCGACATTAATGGCAACCATGACCATGGGTGCAGCCATGGGTGATTTTCATATTGAGACAATGTTTGTCGGATATGCTGACATTGATCATGGATGACATTGATCGACTATTTATATTATAAACCAAAAGAACTAATAAACCCAAGGGTTTAATATTATAAACCAAAGGAATTGGTGAACCCAAGGGAAAACCATTACCCAACAAATTATAAACCAAAGGAATTGGTGAACCCAAGGGAATTCATTTAAACATTGAGACAATTGTTGTCAGAATGCGACGTTGGACCAAGTATGACCATGGTTAGCCATGGCTGATTTCATATTCAGACAATTTGATGATGGATGACATTGATTGATTATTCATATTATAAACCAAAAGAACTAATAAACCCAAGGGTTTAATATTATAAACCAAAGGAATTGGTGAACCCAAGGGGATTGATTTAAACAATGAGACAATTGTTGTCACAAAGCGATGTTGGACCAACTATGACCATGGTTGGCCATGGGTGATTTTCATATTGAGACAATATTTGTCAGAATGTGACATTTGATCATGGATGACATTAATCGATTATTCATATTATAAACCAAAACAACTAATAAACCCAAGGGTTTAATATTATAAACCAAAGGAATTGGTGAACCCAAGGGAATTGATTTAAACATTGAGACAATTGTTGTCACAATGCGACATTTGATCATGGATGACATTGATCGATTATTCATATTATAAACCAAAGAACTAATGGCCCCAAGGTTTGCAATATTTATAAACCAAAGGAATTGGTGAACCCAAGGGAATTGATTTAAATATTGAGACAATTGTTGTCACAATGAGACGTTCGACCAACTATGACCATGGTTGGCCATGGGTGATATTCATATTGAGACAATGATTTTCAGAATGTGACATTTGATCGTGGATGACATAAACCCAAGGGTTTAATATTATAAACGAAAAGAATTGGTGAACCCAAGGGAAAACATTACCCAACAAATTATAAACCAAAGGAATTGGTGAACCCAAGGGAATTGATTTAAACATTGAGACAATTGTTGTCAGAATGCGACGTTCGACCAACTATGACCATGGTTGGCCATGGGTGATTTTCATATTGAGACAATGTGACATTTGATCATGGATGACATTGATCAACTATTTATATTATAAACCAAAAGAAGTAATAAACCCAAGGGTTTAATATTATAAACCAAAGGAATTGGTGAACCCAAGGGAATTGATTTAAACATTGAGACAATTGTTGTCAGAACGCGACGTTCGACCAACTATGACCATGGTTGGCCATGGGTGATTTTCACATTGAGACAAAGTTTGTTAGAATGTGACATTTGATCATGGATGACATTGATCGATTATTTATATTATAAACCAAGAGAACTAATAAACCCAAGGGTTTAATATTATAAACCAAAGGAATTGGTGAACCCAAGGGAAAACCATTACCCAACAAATTATAAACCAAAGGAATTGGTGAACCCAAAGAAATTTATTTAAACATGGATGACATTGATCGATTATTTATATTATAATCCAAAAGAACTAATAAACACAACGATTTAATATTAATAATATTAAAAATAATATTCTTATTCTTATTCAAATTAATTAATATTAATAATAAAACTTATTTATTTATTAATATTAGTATATTCCTACATATTAATTATTTAATATCAAATACTAATGCAAATTATTATTAGTATAATAATAATTTGCATTATAGTAGTTAATGTATTATTATTATTAACTTTGATATTAATATTGATAATATTAATTAATACTAATATCAATAACAATTAATTAATATTAAGAGTGACATTAATATTAATATTTGTTAATAGTGGGTAACATTAATTTTAATCCTAATATCAAAATATATTATATGCCTTTGAAAATTTTTAATAATATTGATTAATAATTTAAATTATTAAATAAGGTTGATTATAACAAAAAAATAAATAAAATAAAAAATGCACTCCTAAGTTTGTAGAAAAGTATAGATAACAATACCCGGTTCTCTATAAATCTAATTGCCATTATTCTATTTATTCCAAAGATAGTTGCTACTAATCAAATATCCATGAAATTTGTACAAGTCAATATCTAATATCTAGATATTATATTGATTCCTTATCTATATTTTTTATTTTTTAAATCAATATTTAATGGTGTTTGGAAATGATTAAATTTATTTGATATTACTCATTGAACTTTCTACATATTATACATATCGTTTATAAATAAAATATAATTTTATAATATAAAAAAATTATATATGAAAAATAAAAAGTCATTAATTTATGTTTTTCTCATAAAAAATTAAATAATTTAAAATTTTATGTATTTAAAATAAAAATAGAAAAAATATTTAAATAAACCTAAGTGTATTTAAAAAAAAAAAAAACAAATATACCTTCTTATTTTTTATATTATATTTTTATTTATATAGAGATCTTTATTAATATTTTCATTTTTTTTAAGTGTAGATATTAAATTTATTAGAATCTCAAATTTATTAGAATCATTGAGAGTAAAAATAAAAAATAAAAAAACACATTATATTAACAAATTAAAATTATGCTATAATTAATTTGATTATTTCATTTTTTTATTTAATTAAACTATAATATCAAAAATAAATATAAAATTTGAAAATAAATTTGAATAAATTACAATTATGTGAATATTAAAATTAATAAATTGAAACACCATAATAGTAAATCAAAATTATTTTAGTAATATATTTTTATTATTTATTTTAATATTTAATTAATTAAAGTTTCAAAATAAATATAAAACATAAACATATTAAAACTATTTTAATAATATATTTTATAAACATCTTTTTAATTTGATACACAATTTCATAATTGAAAAAAGTATATAGATATTAAAATAAATGAATTAGACCATCAAAACATAAGACTTAACATTGAGCTTAGTTTTAAGTGATAATTAGTTTGAGTGTAAAAAATTTGAACTTACATATTTTAGTTTATATGTAGAATTTTATATTTATAAATTAAAAGTAAAATAATTTATTTATTTATAATTTTAAATGCAGTTAGAAACGAATTATATTAAAAATAATAAAAAATAAATTATATATACAAATAAATAATATATATTTATATATAAATATATGTGAAGAAATATTTTTGCACAATTGGTTGAGATTAGTTACGGTGTCAAATATTTATTTATTTTTTCCTTCAAGGAAAATCCAGGTAAATTTGCATTAAGGATCACACAGTTGTCCGAGCTAATCAGTACCGATTTCCGTTTCGAAACGCAGAGGGGAATTAATCCAATGCTTTAACAACAAAACTCAGAGCCATTAAACTAACCCAGAGCTGAGTAAATAAAAATACTTCAACAATCTCCCCGGGTGGATAAAAAGATATACTGAAATGAAAGATACACTAAAATCCCAAGGAAATCATTTTTTCAGAGCTGCAGAATGCACATTACCCTTCAAAATCTTCAAAATCTATCGCAATGCAATTTTGGTGCAGTTGTTGCATGTCACGAACAAAAGCCTGCAAGTCAGTAAATGAAGACCCCTCTTTGTTCACAGCCATTTTAGCACGCTTCCTCAGTGCTTGAGCTTTCCATCGCATGGTTTTTCCTTCTTCCTCCACCAAAAGCACAATAACTGCCCTTTTCACTTCCTCTTCATCTGGCACACTGTTCATTCCCTCACATATTCGTATGGCCACCCCATGTGTTCTTCCAGAAGCTTTGAGTTATATGGCTGATCTGCAAACATGGGCCACGTGATCATGGGGATTCCCATGCATAGTGTAGATTCTGCATATAGAACTGTTAGAGTGTAGATTTCAATAGTGAAGAAAGTTCAATTCTTGCAATTTTTCCTTCTGTTCATCAAAACATGTGAACATAGTAACACCAGTTGAATGTCAAGTTATCATTTGTTATTGTTTTGATTTTTTTTAAGTAGGTGGAACTTAGGTTGTGTGAGTCTATTTAGTGGAAAGAATTTGTACATTTTTTTGGGATAGTTTTAATTTTTTATAAATAATTTCATTCTCAAATTACAAAAGAATATTTTTCATGAAATTTGAATTTAAAACACGTCATATGTTTTCCACAAATTTGAAGGAAGAATTCCGCGGGAGAGAATTTTCATTTTCATTTTGCAATTTCCCAATTCTCCGCGCTAAAATCCTGCCTGCAGCTTGATTTGGCTCTAATCATTCTCAACACTTCGTGTTTCTTCCTGAGTAGCAGGAGCTGAGGATTCTGACTGTGCTGATCAGGGTAGCTCTGTCAACGACCTTTCATGGCTTCCAAACAAGGTATTACAGGTGATTTTTTACTTGTGTAGACTAAGTCAAGCTTGAATGGAAATGCTTGCTAAAATTCATAACCAGAGATCAAACCATATAGCTTTATCACAAAACAATTTAGAAAAATGAAATGTCATCTTTAGAATTATATGCACAGACTAAATCATTACGCAAGAACTTGGCAATTCTGTTTTCAAAAATTAAATTTCCACAAATAAAACTTTTTTTTTTTCAGAAGCAATATATTTGTGGGGCCCTGGTTGAATCCTTCGACAAACAGAGTTGCAGGTTCATGGCTGACTTTTTCTTATTAGGTCTATTTCTTGGTGTGGATTGATATTTGATGGAAATGGCCAGAGATCGTTACCGGTCCGCTCCGATTCTCCACCGTCTATTTGATTAGCTGAGCTAGCCCTGTCAACCTAAATTCATGCCGAAAAATCCAAAATTTCGGCTGGTGAGGCAGACGTGATGTGTGTTATGGTTCCTTCGCAACTATCCGTCATCCACAAGATTGTATGTGCCAGAAAAGTCGGGTTTCTTAAAAAATCTGCAGATGGTTACAGACGGGCGGGTATACAGACGTATAAAGATGCAGGACGACTGTTGATTTTCTAAGTTTGCATTCTATAATTATTTGATTTAAAACTTCTGGTTTGTATATAATTTTCCAATGAAGAATGTTCCCTGTAGATTGTGTTTTTAATTGAAGAAACTAGAATGCAGTAGAATTAATTAATTAATCGTCAATTGTAGAAAACTCAATAAATTTTATGGACATAAACGAAGTCAAACAATTAACATTCCCCTTTAGCTAGCTGAGTGTGTTAACAGTAGACCAGATGGAGAGGAAGGAAAAGTCGAGATACTGCAGAGGGCTGAGGCATCCGCTAGATTCCCATTACCTGGGGAAGAAACTTCTTGCTGCTGAGTTTAACAAATTGATAATCCTCTATCTTGCATAAGCTTCTCGCTTCACAATTAAGTGCAAATGTTGTTTAACTATTAGAGGTTTCTAAGTTTTTAGTGGAAACTTGGAGAATTTCTTGTGTTAAATTTTGATCTTTATTGTTCAAACTAGGTTTTTGAATGCTTATCTATTCCAGTAAATTCAAGAAATTTCATTAAATGATAATCAAAGTCAAACACTTACCTCATTAGCTTTCCTCTTTAGTGGAGTGTGTTAACCGTAGACCATAGGTAGAGAAAGTAAAACTCGAGATACTGAGGAGACTCAGGGGGCTAACCGTAGACCAAGGAGGGGAAGGAAAATTCGAGAAACTGAGGGGACTCAGGGGCTGAGGCATCCGCTAGATTCCCATTACCTGGGGTGTAACCTTTTGCTGCTGAGTTTATATCAAATATCCGAAGCATCAGCATCAACATCCACCAAACACTAAAAGGGATTTTCTAATCTGTTAACGAACATTTCAGAAAACTTTTCAATGGGGTCCATGAAACTTTTCAATGGGTCATAAGACTTTTGTTAGTTTCTCATATTCCATTCATTTGAGAATGAGGGTATCCACAGGATTTTAGTTTCACGGTACACAATTTTATAATCAACCAAAAGTACACTCGACATTTATGCATATTGGTTTTCGATATCTGATGAACTTCAGCTCGAGGGAAAGACCAACATAAATTTTGTCCTTTTGCAAAAATTCAAAAGATTTCAAGAGTAGTTACCAAGTTCCAACCTTGGAACTGCATGGACAAGTACTGAAATGAAGTGATTATTTTATTTTGGGTGAGCTTTCCACAAATAAGTCTAAATTAAGTTTAAGTGTGGTTTAATTATTAGATGTTTAAAAGTTTTTGGTGAGAATCTGGGGAATTTTTTTTGTTAAATCTTGATTTTTGTTATTTAAATCAAGTTTTTCTCTACACATATGTATTCATTACCCTCAAAAACCTTAAAGCACTTAAATTGTGGAAAGTTCATAATTCAAATTTGTAATTCTAACAAATCGTTACCAATATACGTATACCTGAATTACCAGTTGTGGTAATATATGTGAATTACTAGTAGCTCCATATCTTAGTGAATGTAGCTGTCGGACAGATAGATTGGTGTATCTTAGTGATAGTAGCTCCATATCTACGTGAATTTCCTTAAGAAAACTTGAAAACTAATAAAAATAGGTCATCAGCAATGTTTATTATTTTCATTAAATTTTAATGGATCTAGAGAACTTGAGAACTATTTTAGAGGTGAAACACTAAAATTTTTATTCCCAGACAGATAAATCTTGCCACAAATATAGCTTATAAATTTTAGTTTTCCATAACAAATCAATCATAACAAAATCTATTATTTCTGGGATGGAAATAATAGGGGCATGGATGTTAGTTTTTCGGAATCAAGAGTTAAAAACTATTAGAGTTTACATCATAAATTAATTACTTATTTTATTACTAGTTTAGTTGTGTTTTAGTTAGAGAAGGTAAGTTTTATTACTAGTTTCGTTGTGTTTTATTTTTGTATAAGGTAAGTACAACAATAGCAATATATATTTTTTATATTGGGTTCAATATATTTTTTTATATTTATCTAGTTTTGTTTATAGTATGTATAGTTTTTTATAAAAAAATTTATTTGTGGCTTATTTTTTATTTTTTATCTTAATTTTGTTTAATATTTTTGTACAGTTTTTTATAGTTTCTTATTAATATGTTAATTGAGTTTAGTCTAAATAGTATGGTGAAGTTTTGCTTTTATAATGACATGACAAAGTTTTTAACTTTTAGAAAATCCAATTTAGTTTTCGTACCATTTTAATAAATAGGAAAAGCATGTGAAAAGAAAAAGAAAAAGGAAAAATTCCTCATTGAAAATCAAATCACTAAATTAAATTCGTGAATTAACTATTAAAAAACAAATTTTGTAATCAAATTAAGAAACAATTTATAAAAAAATTAAAAGTTATTCCAAAATGTTGGAAATTTTTTCTTGTAGACGCTGGAAAAATCATTTTTTTTCCAGCGCCTACAGGAAAAAAATTCCAACATTTTAGAATAACTTTTAAATTTTCTATAAATTGTTTCTTAATTTGATTACAAAATTTGTTTTTATATGCATTTCCAATATCCATATCTCCTGTGATCCTTTGTTCGAAGATGTATTGCATGATGTCATTTGTATGAATAGGATCATGACGGAATCAATTTTGATACATAATTATTCCCACTCATATGATTTGTTTTTTCAAATGAACAAAAGTTTTTTCTTGTTTGTTAATTGTCATAATGTTTGATGGAGAAAGGTTGTGTGAGTGCATGTTTTCATATTTCCTCTTTATCGATGCCACATAATTGATGATTTGTGTGGATTCCTATGATTTTAAATCTCTTTGCAACTATCTTCTCAGGTCCACACCCTTAATGGAATACATCAGGTGAAACTCTATCTTTTTTACAGTGATACGCTAGTATCCACTCAGAATAAAATCTAGGCTACAACTCTTATTGGCATTGCATCAAACCCATGTAAGAAAGTATAACCAATAGTTGGTTCCATTGCATGGACCCAAAACCTTAACATGTAGAAAATATGAAGTGGAATTTAAGAGAGGCAAAGATTGGAGAATGTTTCGAGGAAAAAAATAGAGATTTTGCTAAGGGTCAAGAATTACCAATCCTAGAAAAATGAGAGAGCACTACATTTCTTCAGATCTCCATGAAATTTTACAAGAATGAAATGACAAAAAAGCTAAAAAGTAAAATATTCATGGAGCTAATACGTGTTTGAAGACCAAGACCAAGAGCACACAAGTAGCAAGATGCGACCACTCCACTTATAATACATACAAGTGGCGCAGAGTTCAATATACTGTAAAATATCAACTTATTTTAATGGCCAAGCACTGAAAAGTTAACACTAGTCCTTTTATGCATCACATGGGCCTTCCAAATATATATACACCACGAAATAAGTGTATATTTATATGAAGCTAAGATCTGTATGATCACCCATTTCATTTTCTTCTGGCATATCCTAAGAAATAACATCTCCAACATTAGAATGTACAGATTCTATGGTTGAATTCGTTTTTGAGAAGTTGGAATCGCATCGCCTTCAGAAGCTTTATTAGTATTGTTTCTTAAGAAGCTTTACTGCTATCCAGACTGATGCAGGCAGGTGAATGAAGGCAAGATTCCATGGTTGAAATCGTTTCTGAAGAAGCTGCAATCGCCGCGCCTTCAAAAGCTTTATCAGTATTGTTTCTTAAGAAACTTTACTGCTATCCAGACTGTTGTAGGCAGGTGAATGAAAGCGGGCAAATGAAAATTCAAATTTTAAATTGCGGTTGTGCGGGTTGGCGGAGGGGGAAGTGACGAAGGAAGGGAGGTGGTGGAGGCAAGGGCGCAGGGTCCACTTCCTACCCGGAAAGCCACGGGGTCGCCGGAGGAGCCAGTCCCGGAGCTGTCCTATCACGCTACGTTTCGTTGAATAAAAGACTCCTCCTGATTGTATTACTGATCAATCATAGTACCAACTGTTTCAATTAGGGAAAACTTCCAATGGAGTATTGTGACCCAATGGATCAACTTTTACATCGTTTTTCCCTTTATTTACAATTAACTAAATCATGCGTTAATTAACCAGCAGCTCAGCAATCAATTATCAGATCTATATACATAATTACATGAGAAACATATAAACATGAGAGCAAACCATCAACACATGAACATCATCAACCATGAACAATGAACAACAATACTCTCACAATCAGTTTTACAGGGCTTCTAGAAATACATCAACATATGATCAACTCAGTAATACAATCATAGTACCAACTGTTTCAATTAGGGAAAACTTATTGCACCCATCAAAGGAAAATCCTATATCCTACATGGGGATAATTACACATCCTATTCTTTTAAGAGTTTCCTGAATTCAATACAGAGCAGATCTATTTGGATCTTAAATTTGTCACACTCAATGTATTCTCTGGTAATAGAAATCTTAGTTGTGTGAATACTTGTTACATGTATCATGGCACTAATCGATTCACTTGGTTTCGTGTGTTGTTTACTTTATAGTTTCATAACCCTCATTTGAGTTAGTTTGCTGCTTTTTCAAGGATGTTGGGAAGTTCCTAAAACTTAAATCTGAGATTATGAGAAATCTGCTGGTTCCGTGGAATAATGTGCTCAAATGGGCAGTCCACCTATTTCTTAGTTAGATTACAAACTAAGCGAAACGTCCTCAAAATATTTAAAGTTTTGATTTCAGATTTAATTCTTAGAATTTTTAAATCTCGAAATTAGTGTTTTTAGTTTTGAGTGTTATTTCTAGATTTCTAGAATTGTAGTTTTCTTTTGGAGAATGTTTGATTGTAGTTTCAATCTTGAATAATAAAGGATTTCTTTTTGAGCAGTTGGTCATTTTGTGTTCTCGTGAAATAAGATTTCTTTTCATATATTCTTGTTTTGAAGGAAAGAATTGTTTTAAAAGATTGCATCTCTCAACTCTTTCTTTTAGATAGAATTCATTAAAAGGAAATGAATTGTTTCTCATAATAGATGCATTTTTAGTGTTTTGAATCGGGTCACCACATATCATCAAAGTTTCACTTTCGCACCTATTGTCCTAAGAAACAACTTATTAAAAGCAACGCTTAAATTAAAATCAATCTAGTAATTTTCATATTTCTAGGACTCTTTTCACCAACATAGCTTAGTAGTGTCTTGTAGTAGGGAGTAATTATCTCTCCAAGACAATTAAAACAAACAAGTAGTCAATCTTGCAGTAGGAAAAATCCAATAGTAGCTTGTATGCTCTGGGAAGCTTCTCTTAAAGGAGTCAAGCACGAGATCTTATCCGAACCAATGAGGTGATCAATTCCAACTCATTGGGAACGATAGAAGATGTGCGCGTATTAACAACGGTAAACCTCAGATTGACCATTGTCGAGGAGCCTGGGGTCACTTGTCGGTATACCTTGTATTATGTCAAGGAGCCTTCAAGGGGATTGAGCTTTGTTACTCTACCCTTGCGCTTATATCGGATCGTAGACTATTCCCCCAGGTATATTTGTTCATGTTGGTGACCATAGTGGCCATAAACTTTAAGATTTTTTCCTAAGGTGACGGTGGAGGAAAGATCCCACTGTACCTGGAGCAGACATCGACTAGACTCACTTGGACTCTCCGGAGGGTTATCTTCACTCAAGATGGTTTAAGTGGAGAAACTTGCACCGGTCTGTTTCATTAAGCAGGTTGTTGGGGTAACTGTTCCAACTGCCATTTCTACATTAAATTACTACGATGTTTAGATCAAATTTGTGATCTTCCAAGTTTGTTGCTATGTTTAGATCGCTTTGTCAATGTAATATTCCCCAAAGGGGAAATAACCAGTAATGAACAGAAATATGCCAGACAGATATAGAAAATACAATACTGAACCAGATCACTGAATCATGACACATGTAATACCAGAAACTGAGCCATTTTATTAATCAGAAAGTACATAGAGAGGAGTAAATCAGAATCGGTGCACCTATCCTTGCCCTAGGCAAGTGATGAGCCTCTCATACAAGAAAAATGGCTGCAACAAGGACAGCGTCCTAGCTGCTGTGAAGACTGAAGATGAACTGCGCTGGTACTGGGGCTGATCTCAAGCTGCAAACCCTCACAAATGGAAAACGCTGTCTCTGCTAGTGACAGCGCAGAAACAGGTGAAGCACAAATCCCTCAACCCTCCAGACAGATGAACCTGCTACAGAATACTGGAAAACGCTGTTGAGCTCCTCTCACAATAGTTTGCTCATCAGATCTGCGTCCCACCTGATGGATCTGAAGCCTCCAATCAAATCTGCGTCCTTCCCTTCCTGATCTGCGTCCTCCAATACCAGATCTACTGCCAAACCTTCAGATCTATGCTAGATCTGGAATTATCTCCTCAGATCTACAGCCTCTAGGGCTAGATCTGGTGTTATCCCTTCAGATCTGAACTAGATCTATCAATATCTCCTCAGATCTGTCACTCCTCAAGCTGGATCTAGTGCTAAACCTCCAGATCTGCAACATACAAGACTAGATCTGCAACATACAAGACTAGATCTGCAAGATCTATCCTTCCCAAAGCTGGGTCTAACAATAAGCCTTCAGATCTGCAACCCTTACCTTCAGAAATGGACAACGTCCTCACTCTAGGGCTAGACAGCGTCCTTCTGCCTCCCTAAACAGCGTTTTCTCTGCCAGACCAGAACTGCGTCCTCCTTGGACAACGTCCTTCCTCTCCTGAAAGGATCAGCGTCCTCTCTCCAGATGAGACAACGTCCTTCTCCTTCAAGAATCAACGTCCTTCCTTCTCTTGCTCTGCGCAGCCACAAGAGGGCTTTCTCCTCCTCAGATATGCTTCAGAAACTGCTGCTGCTGCTACTGGAACTGAAAAGTATACTCAGGACAAACCTTACTAGGGCGGGCACTCGAAGTCCCCCGAAGCTAAGGGTGGAACCAGAAAAACCTTACCAGGGCAGGCACTCGAAGTCCCCCGAGGCTAAGGGTGAGATCTCCGACCGGAGACACTCGTGCACTAAACAGTGCTGCAGACCGACTAAACAACCGGCGTGCTGAAGCAGACAGAAGTCCAGCTATCAATAATAATATCAAATCATGAATGCTCAAATGAGGTGAGAGCCTCTCCTTTTATAACATCAAACTCCCTCCAAAACTTAACTCTCCCTGGATCTGCGCAGTTTACCTTGGGTTAGCCTGATGCCTCCCCCATCATATCCACGTGGACCCCCAAGGCCCCCTCTCTAAGTTACAACGTCAATCTACTAGGAAAAAGAACACTTTATTATAAAGTGAGGTGACTAAAGTGAGGTGACCCCTCTTATTTCTCACTTTATTTATTATTTCTATCTAAAGCTGCAAAATAAAGCAAAAATACAATATTCCAATTAGCAAGGCTAATTGGGAATATTACAGTCTCCCCCGGCAAAACGTTGCTTGTCCTCAAGCAACTGAAGTGAGGGATGCTGTAAGATCTTCTCATCTTCCCAAGTGGCATCCTCATCTGGCAGATTCTTCCATCTCACCAAGAACTCTCTGATCTTCCTGCTCCGCAGCTGTCTCTCCCTGGTGTCGATAATGGCCTCCGGCTGTAATACCAAGTGCCCCTCATCATCTGTCGGTGGTAGCTCCCCGGTGACTGTCACGTGCTGGCCCAGTGCCTTCTTCAGGCATGATACATGGAAAATGTTATGAATCCGGCTGCCTTGGGGCAGCTCCAACTCATATGCAACCTGTCCGATCCTACGAATCACCCTGTATGGCCCATAAAAACGAGGCTTAAGCTTCTCTGTCCCCTTCTGTTTGAGTGAAGACTGGCGGTATGGCTGTAACCGTAGGTAGACCAAATCCCCTACCTCAAAGTGCCTCTCCACTCGGCCCCTGTCTGCATATAATTTCTGCTGATTTTGTGCGGTGGCTATGTTGTCCTTGAGAGTCCGAAGGATGTCTTGGCTCTCTTGGATCCATAGTTTGGCTCGCGGAGCCCTGCTAACCCCAAACATCACATCCACAAAAGATAGGGAATGATATCCATACAATGCATAAAAAGGTGTCATACCGATAGACATATGATGGGTTGTGTTGTAGCAGTACTCGCCCAGATGTAGCCATTTCAGCCACGCTCTCTGCTGCCCACTGACGTAGTTACGCAAGTAGCCTTCCAGCCACTTGTTAACTATCTCCGTCTGCCCGTCCGTCTGGGGATGATAGCTGGTGCTCGGTGTCAACTCAGTCCCCACTAGTCGAAAGAGCTCCTGCCAGAATCCACCCATAAAGCGGCTGTCCCTGTCACTAACAATGGTCTTGGGTAGACCATGCAATCTGAAAACCTCCCGGAAAAACAACTCTGCCACCTGTGCTGCTGTGTAGTGTGCTGAAATGGCGAAGAAGTGAGCATACTTCGTTAGCAGGTCAACTACCACGAAGATGCAGTCCTTGCCCTGCACTGTGGGCAAACCCGTGATGAAGTCCATCGAAACACTCTCCCACTTTCCCTCTGGAATGGGAAGCGGCTGCAACAACCCTGCGGGATGGTTCATTTCCCCTTTGTTCCGCTGGCAAACCTCACACTCCCGAACATGCTGGAGTACGTCCTCCTTGAGGCCCTTCCATGCAAATCTCTCCCGGATGGCCCTGTACATCTTGGTGAACCCCTGATGGCCCGCCAATGGTGAATCATGAGAGGCATGGAGTATCTTCTCCTTGAGCTGAGATCCCTCAGTCAAGAAGATCCGATCCCTGTAATAGATGACTTCATCTGCCACCCTGTATCTGCCATCTGCTACCTGTCCATCCAGCACCTCACATGCAAATCTATCCTTGGAATACTCAACCAGTAGTCGAGCCTTCCAATCAGCGTCCAGGCTCATGAGGGATAACGTGGCTGGTCTACGGGAAAGGGCATCTGCAACCACGTTGTTCTTCCCTTTGACATACTCTATGTCAAAGTCGTAAGCCTGGATCTTGCTGATCCACTTCTGCTGCCTCTCCTGTAACTGCTTCTGCTCCAGAAAGTACTTGAGGCTGTTATGATCTGTCCTGACTCTGAATCTGCCGCCTACCAAGTACTGCCGGAATTTGGCCAATGCATGCATGATGGCCAACATCTCCTTATCATAGATGGGATAAAGTCTCTCATGTGGAAGGAGCTTCCGGCTCTCAAATGCAATCGGATGTCCTTCCTGCATCAAAACTGCTCCAATCCCTTCCCCTGATGCATCACACTCGAGGATAAAGGGCTGAGTAAAATCGGGCAATGCTAGCACCGGACAACTACTCATCACCTCCTTGAGCCGATCAAAAGCTAGCTGGGCGGTATCCGTCCAACTGAATGCCCCCTTCCTCGTCAGCTCTGTGAGGGGTGCAGCAAGCTGTGAGAAGCCCTTGACGAACTTCCTGTAGTAAGTACAGATACCAATGAACCCTCTAAGCTCTGTCACATTCCGCGGCTCTGGCCAGTCCCTGATAGCCCGGATCTTCTCGTCATGGACTCTCACTCCGTCCACTCCTATGATGTGCCCCAAATACAACATCTCTGTCAATCCAAACTCACACTTGGAGAGTTTGGCAAAGAACTGTTGCTCCTCCAGAATGCGCAAGACTGTCTCGATGTGCTGGAGGTGCTCCTCCCAGGTCCTGCTGTATATGAGTATATCATCAAAGAAAACCAGCACGAACTTCCTCAGATGATCCCTGAAGATATGGTTCATGCAAGACTGAAAAGTGGCAGGTGCATTGGTCAGCCCAAATGGCATGACCAGAAACTCAAAGTGTCCATAGTGACACCTGAAAGCAGTCTTGGGAATGTCCTGTTCCCTCATGCGTATCTGATGGTACCCGGACCTCAAATCAATCTTGGAGAAGAACCGTGCTCCTCTCAGCTCATCCATCAACTCATCGATCCTGGGAATGGGGTACCTGTTCTTCAGCGTCTTTTTGTTCAAAGCCCTGTAATCAATGCACATACGCAGTGTGCCATCCTTCTTCTTCACCAGCACTACTGAAGAAGCGAAAGGGCTGGTGCTGGGTCGAATGTGCCCAAGGGCCAGCAGCTCCTGGATGGCCCGCTCTATCTCATCCCGATAGGCTTTGGGATGCCTATACGGTGTGGTAATCTTCTTTGTATGCATGCTCAACTCGATTTGTGTGCTCGAACCCACAGATCACCGGTGGGCGTACGGTGGAATGTCTCAAGCCTGCGCATGCAATGGGAAAATTCTGTAGATCAGGGTGCACCGCCCTACCCGTATCTACTATCTCTGAAGCTCGCAACTCGACTGCCCACTCTATATCTCCCTTGCGGAAAGTCGCATCCATGCTGTGTGCCGATACTGTCTGGGGCGGATATGTGTTCTGTCCTCGGATGTTCTCATGCCTCCCTGTCTTGGGATCGTCCCACTCCATTTCCAAGGCCTTCCAATCTGTTGTGACCTTCCCCAGAGTGATAAGCCACTGCACTCCCAATATCACATTGGTGTCCGGAATGTCCACCACAAAGAAGTGATCAGTCAAAGTATAGGTGCCCATCGTCACTGATAACTCTGGTACATATCGAGCACAAGCCATGGTCTGATCTCCTGGAACCAACACCGAAAACCCATCAAAGCTCTCCGTGGGTATGCCTCTCCGTGCGACCATCTGGGCATCGATGAAATTGTGGGTGGCCCCACTGTCAACTAGAACCGAGACACGCTGTCCCCGCACTGTCCCACGTACGCGCAATGTCAGATACTTGGGGACTCCCCGTAATGCTGCTAGAGCTCCCCCAGTAGGTGCAAATGATGCCTCTCCTGCATCGGGTGGTGGAGGTGGTAACGCACTCTGCGCTGCATAACACTCTCCTGCCTCCTCATCATCCAACTCATCCTCTTCTCCACTGCCCTCGGAGAAGACCTCTATGAAATGTGCCTTTCCTGCGGTGCACTTGTGTCCTGGTGCCCACGGCTCCTGGCAGGTGAAGCACAATCGCTTCCGTCTCAGCTCCCTCCTAGCCTCATCATCAGACTGTCCTCGTCCGGGATTCGCCTTGGGAGGCGGGATCCTCGTGTCCTTACCCTTAGGTTGGAAAGCCTGTCTCTGGGGATAAGGTGGCCGAGTCCTAGGCAAGACATCTTGTAGGTCACGTGCCCTACTGATAGCATCCTGAAGTGTAGCCGGTTTGTTCGACCGGACTAGACCACGAAGTGGTTCTGACAGCCCCTCTACAAACATCGTGATCAACCGAGCTGCTGATATGTCAGGTACCATCACTGAAACCCTCAAAAAGTCTGAGATGTATGCCTCTGCACTACGTGTCTGTTTGAGCTTGGTCAGCTCGAGGAAAGGCTGATCCGGGTCCTTCTGATCAAAACGTTTCACCACCCTCCTGGTGAACTCAGCATATGTAGTCACTGTGGAATGCCCCAGTGTTGTCAACCCATGAAACCACCAGTTCTGGGCCTCCCCCTCTAGATGTAATGCAGCCATCTTAATGGCCTCCTTCTCTGGCATCTGGTTAAGCTGAAAATAGAGGTCTAGTTTCTCCACCCAAGACCTGGCTGTGGTCTTTGGTGACCCATCAAACATCGGCAGATGAAATTTGCTGGCTGCACGGTTACTATCACGGTGGGAGCCCCGTCCCTTATTTCGATCATGAGGCTTACCGCCGCTTCGGAATTGCAGATATTGATTGAAGGGGATAGCATCCATGAATTCCTGTCCCATACTTCGCCAATCTGCAAACCAAACTGCATGAAGATCGAGACCCCCATCTCTTGATGCCGTTTGCTCCTCTTCCTCTACCGGGAAAGTAGGCATGGTAGGTCGCGTGTCCATGGAATCGGCCTTCTGCGCTGTCACAATGGGAATAGCATCTGGTATGCAACTAGACGCTCCCGATCCTTCCCCTACCTGAAAGACTCTAAGGGGCTCTTTCTGCGTCCCTTCTGCAGCCTTTTTAGTTACCTCCTGCATGAATGCATTCATCTTTGCATCCATCTTCTCGGTCCACTTCGCAAACATGGCCTCCATTGGATTCCTCCGTTCTGCCTCTGAATCAGAATCGCTTCCCCCGAGGAGACTGGGGTGACCCCTAGGTGCCATAGATTGCTAGCACCACAGGCTGAGCCAGATCTAAGCTCCGATACCACTGTAATATTCCCCAAAGGGGAAATAACCAGTAATGAACAGAAATATGCCAGACAGATATAGAAAATACAATACTGAACCAGATCACTGAATCATGACACATGTAATACCAGAAACTGAGCCATTTTATTAATCAGAAAGTACATAGAGAGGAGTAAATCAGAATCAGTGCACCTATCCTCGCCCTAGGCAAGTGATGAGCCTCTCATACAAGAAAAATGGCTGCAACAAGGACAGCGTCCTAGCTGCTGTGAAGACTGAGGATGAACTGCGCTGGTACTGGGGCTGATCTCAAGCTGCAAACCCTCACAAATGGAAAACGCTGTCTCTGCTAGTGACAGCGCAGAAACAGGTGAAGCACAAGCCCCTCAACCCTCCAGACAGATGAACCAGCTACAGAATACTGGAAAACGCTATTGAGCTCCTCTCACAATAGTCTGCTCCTCAGATCTGCGTCCCACCTGATGGATCTGAAGCCTCCAATCAGATCTGCGTCCTTACCTTCCTGATCTGCGTCCTCCAATACCAGATCTGCTGCCAAACCCTCAGATCTATGCTAGATCTGGAATTATCTCCTCAGATCTACAGCCTCTAGGGCTAGATCTGGTGTTATCCCTTCAGATCTGGACTAGATCTATCAATATCTCCTCAGATCTGTCACTCCTCAAGCTGGATCTAGTGCTAAACCCCCAGATCTGCAACATACAAGACTAGATCTGCAACATACAAGGCTAGATCTGCAAGATCTATCCTTCCCAAAGCTGGATCTAACAATAAGCCTTCAGATCTGCAACCCTTACCTTCAGAAATGGACAGCGTCCTCACTCTAGGGCTAGACAGCGTCCTTCTGCCTCCCAAAACAGCGTTTTCTCTGCCAATCCTGAACTGCGTCCTCCTGGGACAGCGTCCTTCCTCTCCTGCAAGGATCAGCGTCCTCTCTCCAGATGAGACAGCGTCCTTCTCCTTCAAGAATCAGCGTCCTTCCTTCTCTTGCTCTGCGCAGCCACAAGAGGGCTTTCTCCTCCTCAGATATGCTTCAGAAACTGCTGCTACTCTACTGCTGGAACTGAAAGATGGAACTCAGAAAAACCTTACTAGGGCGGGCACTCGAAGTCCCCCGAAGCTAAGGGTGAAACCAGAAAACCTTACCAGGGCCGGCACTCGAAGTCCCCCGAGGCTAAGGGTGAGATCTCCGACAGGAGACACTCGTGCACTAAACAGTGCTGCAGACCGACTAAACAACCGGCGTGCTGAAGCAGACAGAAGTCCAGCTATCAATAATAATATCAAATCATGAATGATCAAATGAGGTGAGAGCCTCTCCTTTTATAACATCAAACTCCCTCCAAAACTGAACTCCCCCTGGATCTGCGCAGTTTACCTTGGGTTAGCCTGATGCCTCCCCCATCATATCCACGTGGACCCCCAAGGCCCCCTCTCTAAGTTACAACGTCAATCTACTAGGAAAAAGAACACTTTATTATAAAGTGAGGTGACTAAAGTGAGGTGACCCCTCTTATTTCTCACTTTATTTATTATTTCTATCTAAAGCGGAAAAATAAAGCAAAAATGCAATATTCCAATTAGCAAGGCTAATTGGGAATATTACAGTCAATTTTTCAAGTTTGTTGGAGTCATCCTTGAAGAGGAAGAAGAGTTTCCTTAGTCCAACAAAAAAAAAAAAGAAAAAAAAAAAAGGAAAAGGAATGTCACCTTGAATATTGATTTGAATGTCTCTGCATCTGAAGATAAACCATTTCAGTTTCCACACCTCAACAGGCGTGGTCGTCCTCCCTCCAACAATGCTTCCTCTACTGTTCCAAGTAAGTTCTATAGGGAGACGATATCAGTTTGTTTAGATCAAATTCGTGATCTTCCAAGTTTGTTGCTATGTTTAGATTGCTTTGTCGATTTTTCAAGTTTGTTGTAATGTCTTTGATCTTTGCTATTTCTTTTAGCTTAATGTAGTGTTGTAATGTTTGCAGGGCCGCGACATCCGATTAATGTGATTACAGATGAAGTATGTACACAGACCCACAATCAACCTTTTGATCACGTGAGTCAAGGTACATTTGACGAGATTGTTGATTGATCTGCTATGTATTCTGATGCATCTATTATTTAACATGTTACTTTTTTCTCTGATGGAAATTGTGTTGTCATCTTACAAACATAGCTGGTTCGTCATTGGGCCCCCCTCGACCAGAACAGGATTGGGCCACTGACATCACGAAAATTGGTGAATTTCCATGTTTGTTTGCATTGTCTTCGCTCCTTACATTTAGCACTGGTTGTTGTTCATGTTGTTAATGTAGTGCTCGAATGTTTGCAGGGCTAGAATGTCCAATTAATGTGATTTCAGATGAAGGATGTTCAAAGACACACTATAACTATTTTTATCAGATGAGTCAAGGTGATTAGGACGAGACTTTTACTCGATCTTCTCTGTATTCTGATGCATTTATTCCCTGACATCTTATTATCTTCTCTGATGAAAAATGCACTGTCATGTTACAGACACAACGACGTCTTCAATGGGTCCCCCTCTATCCGAAGATGATTGGGTCAATGACATCACAAAACTTGGAGACAACACAGAAATTGGCTTCAGAAAAAAGTTGTGATAGAAACTGCATTCTTTTGTTTATTGTTCGACATACCAATTCATGGTGGAGTGGCCAGCTTTGGTTACATGTGATTCCTAGTGTGGAGCACTTTGTTGTTATGGTTATATTGGTTTCCCTAGCTAGGGTTAGAAGAGCTTAAAATTATTCCAGCTTCTGATAAGTTGCAAGTGTGTACATGTACTTCATTTTTTCTATATAAATGAAAAGAGAACATCAAGAATTCGATGATGCAGTTAATGGATATTTGTGGTTTACTTTTAAATGTTATGTTGGAAAACAGTAAATTTTCTTGATAGTACTGTAATACATAGGCACATTTTCATTCAGTAGTAGAATTGGCGTGCTTTCTGCAAATGCCTCAAACTGTTTTGTGATTTCAAATTTCATTGCAACATTTTTATCTCCATTCTTTGGTCAAATGTGTTTGAGGAGAATGAAACATTAGATGGCGGAGAAGATTAATTTGAAATCTGTTGGAAACTTAAAGACGACTCATTTTTTTAAATGTAAATTGGTTTTTTCTAATTGGTTATATAAAAATTATATTAAAAAAAAAAATCTAATAGTGTCATAAGCCTTTGCACAACACAATGCCATGTGGATATCTGTCTCATATTTTTTGCCATAATTTTTTGATGCAATTATATTATTTATGCCACGATTTTTAGATACTTTTGGAGTTTTCATTGTTAAGTTTCATAGGAAACTATCAAAAAATAAAATCCTTTGAAATAGTTCATATTCATGTAAATAACATATTTACTATCAATTACTATCCATCATATTTTAAGCAAATATTTGCATAACACTTACCACAGTTGTTACTACCCACCATTATTTATGTTTTCTTCAACACTTTATTAAGTAGGAGCAAAAAATATAAATGTGCTGACTTTTTAGTAGTTACTATCCATCAAAATTTATTGAAGTCTTTGCCCCTTAGTAAGCAATTTTTTTTTTTTCTTTTGGTCAGCATATTTGATAAATAAAACACAATCCTTTAAAATTAAATATATTAACAAAAATTAATATTTCAATTAATATTTTTGAAATCATAAATAAAATTGTTTCACTCTACCTCAATATACGTACAATAAAATTAAATCAATAATTCATATAACAAAAGTTGAAATTTTAAAAATATATATAAATTAATCGATTTATTATCCCATCAAAAAATGAGAGCTTAAAACGTATAATGATTCAAATCCAACCTTAGTTCTTTCATATAGTTTCAATTATTGGAATAGCCTTATTTGAATAATGATTTAATAAAGAAAATATTTCCATCTTATAAGCAGATATTGAATAAATGAAAATAAATGTTAAGAGGATCAAGCCAATGTAAAGGAGAATGATTGAATGTGGTGCATTGTCCAAAATGTTTCACTTTTTTGGAACAAATATTCCCTCTAACATTGCCAAGCTTCATCATCTATTGAACAAAATTGGAGAAAAATTCCTTGAAAAAGGGGCATTTATCATTTCCAAGTGTTTCTTCTCACTATTCAAAATGTGTGTTTCTCTCTTGCATCATATTTACTTTCATTGTTGGTAAACCTCCCACCTTATCCATTGTTAAAAGCATTTGTCTATACCACAAGACCAAAATGTTTGTTGCAAAATTATTTCCAAATGCATCAAAAGCTATTACATTCTTTGTTCTAAATGCAATTGTCTTATTGTTGTAAGATGGGATTTATGTAATTTTAGCTCTTTACTATTTTTACTTTAGGTATCAAATAATTCTTGCAAAAGCAATTACTTCTTGTAAAAGCAAGTACTAAGAGTGACCATGCATATTACACTTGTTATTAAAAACTTGATGTTAATTCTAATACAAGTGTAAATATTTAATAGTATTTACATTGTTTAGTGTATAGATATTGATAACATTTTTATAAATATGGTATTTAGAGATACTTACATTTTTATGATATATATGTGTTCATCAAAAGCTATGTGTCCAGTCAATAATTTAAACAAGGTAATGTGATTCCCTTATCATGGTTCAATTCTCTTAAATGAATTGTTTGCCTTATATACCCTTTATTTCCTCATTATAGTTCAATTCTTCTTAAGTGACATATTCTCCTTATATACCAATGGGTTATTGTTAATTAAAATTCTTTCAAAGAACTTGTAAGGTTGATGAATGTGTGATATTAATATTTTCTTTGTCATAATTTGATGCCTAATAATAACATATTCCCTCATAAGTTAATGTGCTTAAATAAAACAAAAAATAAATAAATAAATAAAATGCCATCAATACCTAAATAAAACAAACAAACAAAAAATATCATATCATTAGTTCTAATGAAGATGTTTCCAAATAATACAAAATAATATCTCACCCCTTACCAAACTATAGGTGTTCAATTTTTTACAAATTATAGATGTTCAACTCTTTTTAAAATTGCCAAAGGAAATATGTTGCCAAAAACAATAAATGCTTACACATAACATTTTACTCATATAGTCTAATTTACAAGCATTTCCATTAATCATCCTCCTCTTACAATGTTGATTCAAAATTTAAAACCAAATATCCAGAATGCCTATCATTACAAAAGATTTTTAGAATGAGAAATATGAAGTCTCGAACACCACATTGTACTATGATTACTTCCTTTTATTTAAGCCTCTCTTCCATTGCATTTTTTCAAACCCTCATAAATATAAGCTTCAATATTACTATTCCCAAATGATCCAAATTTTCTCACCTAACTTTTGTAACTTTAACACTTTCCTAATATTTAACCTATTAAAAACAAACCCCATTGTTCTAATTGTGATTTAAACCTAATAAAAAAAAAATCACAATATTTAACTTCTATATTGTTTTAAGGTCGTAGTCAAGCCAATTTGGCGCATGAGACCCCTCTATTTGTGGGAGAAGAGACCTACCTCCACCCAACAATTTTTGCTAAACATTAAGGGAATTTTTAAGTCTAAAATGGGCCTCCTAAGGAAGGTAATAAAATGATAGTAAAAATAATAAAATAAGAGTTATGAAGTTCTAAAAAAAAATAAAGAAAACATTTTTTTAAATATATTTTTGACTTATCGCTTTACAAATTCACTCAAATTTGAATTGTGGGTGTTCTTTGGATGTGAATGACCAAAGAGCGCTCACACTTGAAATTTTAGTGAACCTGTAAAGAGATCAGTCGAAAATAAAATTAAAATATTCTTCTTTTCCCTCCAAAAATATTTACTCTGGGGAATGACATCATCTTGTATCATCTTGTATCTTGTATGACTTGAACAGAGAAACAATTGACAGTTTTGGAACCACTGACAATGGCATTAATGAAATTGAATGAAGGGGGTGCTATCACAAGCAGAAACTTGCACCAAAAGGCCACTCATATTACACTGGCAAAGCTTTTGGTGAGAAATCAAACCACCTCCATCTCACAATTGCTTGCCATGTATGTAAATGACAACACACAAATGAAAGAAATTTCATTAATACCTTTCTATGAAAAGCCTTTGTTGTTGTTGCTCTGCCCCATAAAATAATTCCTCCATTTCATGCGAGGTTGGAGCACTCCTCCTACCTTCGTTTTGCATTCTTCTTCGGCAGGAGCTGCGACAATATGGCCTTGTTGTATAACTAGGGGCTTCCAATGCCTCCCCAGTCCCTATAGCACTAGAAGGTGTGCATTCTCTAATGCCTCTACAAAGAGGGGGAAAAGATAATACATAAAATCATGGTGAGAAAAAATTAAGCCTAATTTCGCAGATAAGATTTGGGACCAACAAACTCAACAAATGGAGAAAAATTAAAATAACCACACTACCTGTCCCTTCCCTCCTGATCAATGACATTCTCTCCGAATGAGCCCTCCATAGGAATGGCAGTCTCATCCTCAAAGGCTTCGAACTGTCTCATGTTGCTGCTTTGAAGTGCAACATTTTCAGTTTCTACCAATTCATCCCAGACTTCCTCCTTCTCAGCCCTGTCAGTCTTCACTCTGGAACGTGCCTGAGAAAGAGATGCAGCTGAATTATTTCTCGAGTACCCAACTGTAGAGGGTACTCTCTCCTACTCCTCACACTCCCAGCGCTCTTGCTCTACCTAGACTTGCCAGACTTGGACTCTTCTGCAACCATAAAGGCTGATTGCTATACTTTCCTTACATTTCCCCTTCCTGAATCTCTACACTGAACCTGCAGGCCTCTTTTTTTCAAACTACTGTGTTGCTCGATTTGGGTTGCAGAACAGGGAGACATGGATACTTTCTCAAGCCTTCTGCTGTGGAGCTCCATATATGATGTTGTCTACAAGTGTCCAACGCTGCACATTTTAGAGGACTTGCAAGGAACAGGAGGAGCCATGTTTTCTTTCTTCTGTAGAGCAAGAGTCCTAGTCCTGGCTCTTGTCCTAACTCCAAGAGAGCTAGACTGGGAAACCTCCATGACTGCAACCTCTCCAGCTCCTTTGGCCTTTTTCATGTATTTCCCCATCCTAGAACCACGTGAGGTAGCCACCGATGGAACCATAATAATTGTTCGCAACGAGATATATATATATATATATATACGTCTGTATACCCGCCCGTGTATATATTATATCTTTTCTCCCTGCAACCCAAAAAAAGCTGCAGGCACCCAAAAAAACATTCAGTTCAGAAAAATCATTGGACGCCAAAAGCCCTTCAGGAGACACAACGACTTCATACAACCTTGTCCCTATCAAAAGCTAGGGATGTTTCAACCTTCTGCGACAACCGGATACTGCACCAGACAACCACAAAAAAGTATTAGGTTTGTTGAATGGATTAGCAGATAATGCATAGATAGGGAAAGACCAAGTACAACAATGACACAAAAATTGGGAATTATCGGATTGTTGATGGAGGAAGTCACCTGTACCATGAGGGCAAGGTCGCTGAGAGCAAGAAAAAAAATGGGATGGAAAAAAACAGACAAGGGGAAGAGACCATGAATCTATAAAAGGAGACAAACAGAAAGGCGAGCGAGAGAGGATGTAACAAGAGGCACGCGCGTACTGATGAATGAATCCCCTGGCTGACACAACTGCACCCACAACCCTCACTCATTCAAAATTTCCAACGAGAAAGACTGCCGAGCAAGAAGAAGTAGAGCAAAGAGTATGTTTGGTTGATGCTCCTCCCTGGAAACTGAGGCGCGACCAACAAGCGACTAAAACGCGCAAAATTGAAAATGAAAATTCTCTCCCGCATAATTCTTCCTTCAAATTTGTGGAGCATTGATGGAGGTAGGTGGTCGAGGTGGTGGGGGGTGGTGGGTGGGCGGAGGAGCGGCGCCAGGGGAGGGGTGGTGGAGGAGGCGCTCGGAGCCATCGTCGTTCGTCGTTTGTTGCCGTCGGAAGCTGGAGAGGCGGGGTCCACCATCGGGCCGGAGAAGAGAGGGGTCGCTGGAGGGGAAAATTGGGAGCTGTCACATTAGCTCCCGATTCGTCGAACGAAAGACTCCTCCAAATATAATGATCTGCACTACAATATTGACTGTTAGGTAATGGATAACAGAGTCCTAATTAATTACCAGAGAGATGATAGGCAATGAAGAAAAATGAACAACCTTTGTATATTAAGGTTATTGTTACGGCTCCCTTCTGTCGCTTAACAACTCCTAAAAGGCATCCCCAACCAACCTTATCCACTCTTACCTCTGCAACAGTTTTTCAGAATTTAAATCAAGCAATGATCTTTGTAAACAAAAATGAAATAATCTTAATTCTAAGATTATGATTTTAACTAGACTTTAAATTGACATATGACATCTCTTTATCTGCAGTAAAAATCTTTGAGAAGAATCATTTTAAGTGCTTAGTAAAATTTGTCAGAACAAATATTTAATAAGCCTTGGAAAAAGATGAGGATCACCTGTAATGAAAGGCTTTGAAGCGTTTCTTGCAAATATGAAGAGTTGCAAAGACAGCATGACAGAATTGGCAATCAAGCTGTACAAAAACCAAAGCAGCCATGAGAAACAGTGATTCATAGCAATATTATTAATGCAAGCAGACTTCTTAAAGTTTCGTAATAGATCAACCTGTAATTCCGTCCCAAGGCATCCAGAATCACAGAACCGGCATCCAAGTTGGGAACTTCTTGAAGACCTATGACATAAAAGTCAAAGCTTTCTCCTTTTCCACCCAGAAGCTTATGGAGTTCATGACATGCAAGCTGTGATTGTTACATGTTGAACACTCCTGTGCACAGTACTGCTGCACGAGTTCCCCATTCTTGGCAGCCTATCAGATGCAAATTCCACACAATACTATTCTCTGTCAAATGTTTCGCGATACCCATCATGGAACATAGGTACTCTTGAGTACTGGCGTTCTAATCTAATCCAATCCGCGCCCTGCAGTGAAAAAGAAAATCGAACGTAAATACTATTTATGTTCAATGCATAACATTCTTTGGCAGAATCCCTTTCTTGGAACTAATAAAGACTGAAAAACATTATAGCAAATGCCATTAAATTTCCAACCCAAAATCAGGGGAACCAGAGTCACTATAACTTAGGAATGTACTTTAGAAGCCACAACTAAATGACAAACAAGATACATCCATCAGATCGAATCTGTCGCAGATTTTTTAAGAAACCCGACTTTTCTTCATTCTTGAGGCACATACAATCTTGTGGACGACGGATAGTTGCAAAGGAACCATAACACACATCACATCTACCTCACCAGCCGAAATTTTGGATTTTTCGGCATGAATTTAAGTTGACAGGGCCTGCTCAGCTAATCAAATAGACAGTGGAGAATCGGAGCGGATCGGTATCGATCTTTGGCCATTTCCATCAAATATCAATCCACACCAAGAAATAGACCTAATAAGAAAAAGTCAGCCATGAACCTGCAACTCTGCCTGTCGAAGGATTCAACCAAGGCAACACAAATACATTGCTTCTAAAAAAAAAGTTTTATTTGTGGAAATTTAATTTTTGAAAGCAGAATTGCCAAGTTCTTGCGTAATGATTTAGTTTGTGCATATAATTATAAAGATGACATTTCATTTTTCTAAATTGTTTTGTGATAAAGCTACATGATTTGATCTCTGGTTATGAATTTTGGCAAGCATTTCCATTCAAGCTTGACTTAGTCTACACAAATAAAAACGCACCTGTAATACCTTGTTTGGAAGCCATGAAAGGTCGTTGACAGAGCTACCCTGATCAGCACAGTCAGAATTCTCAGCTCCTGCTACTCCGGAAGAAACACGAAGTGTTGAGAATGATTAACGCTGAATCAAGCTGCACGCAGGATTTTAGCGCGGAGAATTAGGAAATTGCAAAATGAAAATGAAAATTCTCTCCCGCGGAATTCTTCCTTCAAATTTGTGGAGCATTGGTGGAGGTAGGTGGCGAGTGGGGGGAGGAGTGGCGCCAGGGGAGGGGTGGTGGAGGAGGTGCTCGGAGCCGGAGGAATTCGCCATTCGCTGCCATCGGAGGTTGGAGAGGCGGGGTCCACCATCCGGCCGGAGAAGAGAGGGGTCGCCAGAGGGGCGGATCGGGAGCTGTCACATCAGCTCCCGATTCGTCGAACGAAAGACTCCTCCAATGCTAACCGGTACCAAATCATTTATGTACCGCCAAAATTCTAATAAAAGTTTCGGATCCCGATTCCCGATCTTCTCTTTTAGGGTTAGCTTTTTTTCTTCATTTTTTTCTTTCTCATGTTGCCCGACGGTTTTATTTGGGATCCCGATTCCCGATCTTCTCTTTTAGGGTTAGCGTTTTTTCTTCATTTTTTTCTTTCTCATGTTTCCCGACGGTTTTATTTAGTTACAGGATTCTAAATTTCTGTAAAGCGCACCACTGGTGTGAAGGAGAAGGAGTTGCTTCACTGTCTTACTCTTAACCATTTTTTAATTCATCTGTTGTTCGGGTGATGTTGCGGGAAAATCCCAAGGTTGTAAATGTTGCAATACATTTATACTTATTCTAGGTTTTTAATCTCTTTGGCACTTATTGCGTATTTGTTTTTTCATTTTTACCCTCCTTTGTTGCCCGACTGATGTTATTTTGTAGCAGGGTTTTGGACTTCTCTTAAGCTAACCAGTTGAGTGAAGGAGTGCATTACTCTCACTATTTTTTAGTTCATTGGTTGTTTAAGGGTGAAGTTGCGAAAAATTGCGAAGGTTTTTAACGTTGCAGAACAGATACCATTATTCCCCAACTAAAGGTGGTTTGATTTTAAATTCCGTTAGTTATTGCTCAATTTAGTTGCAATTCATGGTTATTGGTTAATTATTTGAAATAAATTCATATTTGCAAATCTGCCACAGGTTTAAAGAGGTCGGGATCGAGGTCGGGTAGAAGAAGAGTCACAGCCTCATCAAGATTGACGCACAACCTCATGTATTCCACAGGTTTATTTGGGTTGTTTATCATTTATTTAAATCTAATTAGAAATACTCATATGACACCATACCTTATCTATTAGCAGCTTGCTTATAAAGTTTAAATGGAGCAACGATCTATTACCAACTTGCTTATAAAAGCTTAAATGGAACAATGATCATGGTTGTCACATTTTTTAAGTTTTTAGTGGTTTAGTCAAACAACCATTCAAAATTCGGCTAACATGTCTTTCTTAACCACAAAACTCTTGTCATAAACTTTGTAATCAGTCCCGTATATCTTCAGAATGTCCTCTTCTTTGTCATTTTTAAGAACAGTGCGGGCTAGAATTGGGATTAAAGCGTGCTCATGTAGAGGCCGCTGCATTTGGTGGCTCTGATGGGTGGAGAAGATGAATGCCATTGAAAAAATTACATCCATTTCATATTAAATGCATAAAATCTACCCAAAATCATTTTGATTTTTTCCTTTGCTTTTGTATTTTTATAGAAAAATTATGTAAATTTCGGAACAATTTTAAGTCATAAGAGCCAGACTAAGATAAATAAATGAAGTGCCTATCTTCATTTCACTCACAGACCAGATTAAAACCTTGCAAATGGAGTCCATAAGTTTGACGTAAACATATTCTAACCTAATTCCACTTGAGGTGGAGGTTGCTACTAGCATTACTGTTGAAATTTACAACTGGAATTATAATATAATTCAAACTTAATCATTGCTTCGAATATCGTGAGGAACCCAAACATTTTAGTATTTCTTTCAAAATCATCAATATCAATAATACCCTTACATCCATAGAAAAAATCTTATATTAGTTTCTTTTCCAAGAGAGCTCTCAAAGCAATCTTGAGAGTTCTCAAAATAAGAGTAGAAAAAAGCTTATATTACTTTCTTTTCTAAGAGACCTCTCAAATCAATCTTGAGAGTTCTCAAAACAAGAGTATGACTCATAGAAAACAAATCTTATATCAGAAAGTTCTCAAAGCAATCTTAATTATGACTCTCTTTATCCATGTTTTTACAGATCTTTCAAGAAATATGATGAGTTTGTAATTTTTTTTTGTGGTTTTGTCCAATTATATATTTAAACTTGGGTTATTTCATGATTTTTTTACAAAACATTATGATTTAAATGCTTGGTTTTAAAATCCATTTTAATATGCACTTAAATGGTTATATTATAGTAAGAATTTATTTTTATTTTTTTTCAAATTTTTTTTTTATAGTTATTTGGACAGTTGCCTATTCAATAAAATTTTCCTATTATTTTCTCACATTAGCTTATAATTCTACCTTTTCACATTAGCCTATAATTCATATAATTCATAATTAGTAGAATATATTAAAAAACCTACATACCTCGACTAACCTATGGCATTGCCTTTGATTACAAGTTTGAAATGTGCTCACTGGGCAAGGTGGTCTAGGTGCATCATCATCGTCAAATAGGAGGAACATGAGAAAGTAATGAGTGGAACTGAAGGATCCTATGAATTGGCAATCTCCTCTCTGCTATGGTGGAGGCCCATGGCTCTCAACGCTCACCCTACAAATATCCATATGACTCTCTTGAGGGTTTGGACCTCGTATAGTGAGACCAAACCCAAGATGAAGACCCACCTGCAATCCTATATAATATCCAATGCGTCTCCTTACCTTCCAGTAAAGCCAGACATTAGTGCAATTGAGTAAATGAGTTTACAAATCATGGATCCAAGTGAACACTTCATGGTGGCATGCCCTTCCATAGTGGGCTTTAAAACGTACAAGTGTCTCCAAGATCAAGAATAAGGTTAACCAAGGACATTATTAGGTGGTTTTAGCCTCTAAGGGGAGTGACATGTCACCTTATTAGGTGATTTTAGCCTATAAGGGGAGTGACATGTCCGTGGTACATCCATCAAATGGTAGGTGGTATGTGAAATAATGATGGAATGGAGTGGGGCATTAGGGGAAGGCTCCAAGCCACATGACACAATACAAGGGTAACTAAAATGGGGGAAGCCCACACTTGGGTATATGAGTGTAGGAGGGAGAAATCATGGCACATTAGCTGCCCCAACCATTGTTTTTCCATCCTTCTTCATATGCCTTTTTCCTTTTATAAAATTTCTTTTGTAACTACTTGGGTCTCCAGGGGATGAGAGTATTATATGTAGGATATAGAAGTGAATACCCCTTTTAGGTGGGGCAGTTCATTGCCCACCAGGGGTTGGGACAATCATTGGTTCCCTAATGATGAAAGGGGCCAATATGATGGGCCTTAGGAACTAGGGTGATGGCCATGCTGATATGGGTAGAGTTCATGTCTGGCTTTTTCCCATGTGGTAAATTTGTATGTCCTGACCATCTTTTGAATTTTATGGTACATTTCTTATTAACAGTGGCCAAATTATGCTTTTCTTTTCCTTTTAGCTGCATCAACCTCTGGGGCATTTTTCCAGGCCTGGCCTAAGGTGTGGGCAAGGGGAGGGGGAGGCTAACTCCTTGTGGATCCAATGGAAAAATGTGGACCCAGATGGAAAATATGGTGAATGGGGTTATAATGAGCGGAGAAGAGTGATGTATATGGTGTCAGAAGCAAGACCACGCAACCAAAATCCAGGTTTCCCATGTAGTGCCATCTCTAAAGCTAGTAGCAAATAAAGGAGCTCCCACAAAACTAGGATACAAGGTTAACCATCAAATTGGTAAAAGGAGACAAGAGTACAAATAAAGCCCACTCTTTCGATCGAATCCCCCCACTGATCCATGCCCAAAAATTCCCATGACAAGTAAACAAAAATACCCAACTTCACAATGGAAAGCCATACATTCGGGGGTTGGAAGGCCCACCTTCAAACATACGATCATGACAGATGGTAGAGGGAGCATATGGCTAACTCAGGTGGCAGAGATAATGGCACATTGAGCTATCTGGTGGATGGAAGGGGCTGCTGACTGCCAGGTGGGGACCATCTAGGAGAAATATTTTCCCCTATGGATATCACCCACATGTGGTGGTTAACAGAGCCCAAAAATTTCTTCTGCAACTTTGATTCAATAGATTATTCTGCAACTTCAACACAAGAGTTTCTTTTGCAACTTCAACCCAACAATTTCTTCTGCAACTTCGACCCCAACAACTCTCCAACAATTCAACTTTCCAACACTTCGACTTCCCCAACAACTTTCCAAAACTTCAATTTTCCCAACAACTTTCCAGCACTTTGACTTGCCTAACAAATTTTTAAACCCTAACACAAGAAAGCGAGAGGAACCCAAAAATTTCGATCTTTCTTTTCTTATTTTTTTTCGTCCTTTTCCAGCTTCTTCCTTGTGGAGATCGAACTTACTTGTTGTGTGTTCAAATGAGGTCAAGTTCCTTCTTTTTTATAGGTTTTCTATGGGTACAAATTGCATCCTTGAGGCCGACTTGATCTTTCATGTGGGCCGACTTACTTGAGGCACTATGAGAAGGTATTGGAGGGTCTTTGACTCTAATTTGACTCTTCTTTTTTTTTTTTACAATATGTAACATGCCCAAAAAGGTATTTCATACATGACAATGACTCTTATGACTTGTTGACTCAAAGACAAGCCCTAGAAGCACTCAATGGACCTAAAAATAAATTTACCTTGAGCATGAAACCCATGCCTCAAGAATGACAATAATAAAATTGTTTTTCTCTTTACAGTAAATACATAAAATCATGATTACATATGTCATTATGAATATTGAACCTAGTTACATATTTCAATATCTTGAGAAATCTAGGGCAACTAGATTAGGTGATTTCTCTTGCTTTGATAAATGTTTGTGATTTATTTTTACTTAATTAGTTTATTCTTTCTATTGATTATATTTATCATCAAGCAACTACCAAATCATAAAGAACAATGAGATAAGAGGACACAAGATGTAGTCGATCAACCAGGGCCAAAACCTCTCCTCTTGAGAGGAAAACCCTCAAGAATTCTTATCTTCTTATAGGATATTCAAATGACAAATTCTAAGACCTAAGACCCCTCCAAGACCAAGTCAACTTTTATCCTTAATGAGATTTATTTCCAGCAATTTCAACTCCAACAACTTCTTCAACAAAGTTGACCGTTGCAGTTTCTTCTGCAACTTTGACCCACTAGATTCTTCTACAACTTTGACATAACAATTTCTTCTGCAACTTCGACCCCAAGAACTATCCAACACTTCGACTTGCCAAACAAATTTCCAACACATCGACTTGCCCAAAAACTTTCCAACACTTCGAATTTCCCAACAACTTTCCAACAATTCGACTTGCCCAACAACTTTTGAAACCCTAGCACAAGAAAGAGAGAGAGAAACCCAAAAACTTCGATCTTGTTGATAAATTAGGGTGTTTAATTCAATTTATCTTCTTGATAATTACTTGTGAACTTGCTATGCTTCTTTTACTTAGACCTTATCTTTGTTAGCTTATTATGTCTTTCATCAAGTCAATTATCAAAATACAAGAGACACAAAGTTTAGGCTCTTCAAGCCAGGGCCAAAAACTCTCCTTCTTGGAGAGGAAAACTCGAATGTAATTCTTCTTATAGATGTTCAATTGATGAGTACCAAGACCATGACACAAACCCTTGACTTCAGTATGCCTCCAAGATCTTGTCACTGCTCTTCTAGGCTCCTTATGTTGCTCTTATTTTTATACACTGCTTTGCACTAGCACTAGGGAAGCTCGGTCACTAGCCCTAAACAATGTGCTTCTTTCTTGACATCCTTTGATATAGCCTTAGCATACTAGAGACTCCTCCTTAGTCTTCTTTCTGCACCTCTTTATATCTAAGTCTGAGATCCTTTGCATGCTGTAGTGACCCTTCTTTTCACTGTAGTCAACTTTGTCCTCTTTCCAAGATATACCAGATATAGATGCTGCTCCAATATAGAGATATTATATCTCTCTTCTTCGTCTAACAACAAACTTCTTCTTCGTTATATTTCCCCTTCTTCCAACACTGTAATATGCACTGATAACAAACTTTTATCCTTTTTTGTGGTAGGTCTCGACCTACTTGGATATGCGAGGTATAGAAAACCCAAAACCAGAGATAAGTGTAGCTTTATTTCCTTTTTATAATAGTCTCCAATCTTCGCACCAAAACAGACCCTTTCCTTCGCACTTGATCACAAAACTTGACCGAACTGATCTACCCAAATGAGGTCGCAGTCCCTCCTATATATAGGGATTGTCTCCCTCTTCTAGGCTGACATGTCTTTCTGCTAGGAATCCGACTTGAATAAGTTTGTAGGCTGACATGCATAAGGTTGGATATTCAATGTGAATTGAGTTGACTTCAAGGATAATTATGACAAGGTCTTGAGGCATACTTTTACATCAATAATTGTCTTTTACAAGTGTAACAACACTTCATATACATGACTCTACATTACATATTAATGACAAGATGACAAACCCCTAAATACATCAAGAAGAAGTCTTTGAACTATAATAAAAACTTCTTTCTCATGAAACCCATGATGCAAGTATTACAAAAATACATTTTATTATCTTTGTCTTCTTGATTACATAAATTCATAATTACAAGTCATTATGAAGACCGAACCTAGTTACACTTTTCAACAGATCTTGCTTTTCTTCTTCTTTTTCGTCCTTTTCCAGCTTCTTCCTTGAGGAGGTCAAGTTCCTTCTTATTTATAGGCTTTTGAGGGGTACGAATTGCTTCCTTGAGGCCAAGTTGATATTTCATGTAGGCCAACTTATTTGAGGCACCATGACAAGGTCTTGGAGGGTCTTTGACTCTTATTTGGCTCAAATAATTTTTTCTTTACAATATGTAACATGCCCAAAAAGGTCTTTCACACATGACAATGCCTCTTATGACTCGTTGACTCAAAGACAAGCTCTAGAAGTGTTCAATGGGTGCTTGACCTAAAAATAAATTTCCCTCGAGTATAAAACCTATGCCTCAAGAACGACAATAATAAATTTATTTTTCTCTTTACACTAAATTCATAAAATCATGATTACATGTCATTATGAAGACCAAACCTAGTTACATATTTGAATGCTCCCTCTTAACTAGGGAGGTATTCAAAATCCATACAAGGTACTTCGGCATTCTCAAGCTGAAGAATTCTCATAAGAAGAGTCAGATTGGTAAGACATGTCATAACCTCTGAGAGGTTGTTGCGCTTGTGCTAGAGGGAGGAGACACGCTAAAATATAGTCAGCTTAGGGCTAGTGTGGCCCAGGTTGGGTGCAATCCTCGAGTGATTTTGGCAGATTAGATGCCCCTGGGTTGCAATTTCTCAAGCCACGGGTCAAGATTGGAAAAAGATAGATAACTTGACAAAAGAAAAAGAATGGTGACTTCTCCTTAAACTTGCTTAAAAATAAATAATTTAATTAACCAATTTTAATTTTTTTCTGTTAATGATTGGATATACTCGGAGTTTAAAATTATAAATTTGTAGTTTTAGTAGAGGAAGAAGAGAGTTTGGAGTTGATTTTTTGGAGCATGACTTCATCCAACTATAATACTACCTACTCCCACGCTTCATCTTTGTACTGTATGATTTTGGCCACCATCGTCTTAATGTGCCAATATAGCTCCACAATATTGCGATATTTTGTCTCTAGCCCTTAAATTCCCCACATCAAGTACCCAATTAGAAATTTATTTGTTAATGTCCCAATCATGCATTGCACCCATATCCAGTCCCTATGTTGTCGACATTTTTTCATGGTGGTGCAAGAGGGATTGTTCCTAGTAGATATTGGTGGCTTCCTAGGTAGACTACTTAACATAAGAGCCATATAGATCTCTGTTACCATGGAATCCCCTACAGATTGTCCTCCCCTAAGACATTATAATGAATAATATATCAAGAGGTAGGAGACCAATGTGACTAGAAAAATGTAGGGGAGCCTATAACTGAGGAGAGATTATTTGCATACACCAAAGCCAACAACCAAAATAATTCAAAGGAGAAAAGAGTCAAAGGAAATAAAAATGTTGAGAGTAGTACTAAAATCCAAATCATACCATTTAGCATGAACCTCGTAGAGGCATAATACTAATCTAGGCTCCATAAATAATGTGTCCGTTAAATTTGACAAGGGTCAAAGGCCCATAATTTCATTGTGGTATGTGATCATTTCTTGGTGTGTGTAAATATGACATAAAAGGTTATAAACAACATTTTTATTGGTGGTACTAGAGCCATGAATCTCACACATATACCACAAACGAAGATTATGTCACATAACTATTATCCATCGCCACCTCAACAACCACATGTAATTCTTGTCCTATCTCATTATTATCTATCATAATGAAATCAAGAGAAGACGAGGGAGAATGGATCCATTATATTTGTCGATGTGATTCTAACTCATGGGGATTATTGTGTTCGTTGCACCTAACTTGTAGGGCTAAACTTGTTTTATTAGTATTTTTAAAATTTTTCCATTGAAGATCACACTGATGTTAATAATGATGATTTATACCAACTTCCCCGCGAAAATTGGTGAATAATTTTTTTTTTTCTTTATACTTCTCTTCTACACTAAAAATAATTGGAGAGAAGCTTTTATAAATCTCCATCGCTTGATGAGCTAGTAAATTAGGAAGGTCAATATTATAACAAATATTTTAAACTTGAGATTTAATGTGGTCATATGTTGGATATTCTAAGATAATGTATTTTTCATCCTCCACCTCCTTTTTATCTCAAAAATGGGAGGTTCTTACATTCTAAGATGGTATGGGATTATCTAATGCCTTATTTTTATATGGAGCTTGTAAGATATTGTTCTTATTTTAGGAATGTTAATTTTAATTTACGAGCTAGTTATAATATAAATATATTTTATATATTATAGTTTGGGGTTAGTGACCTTTTTATAGGATCTTGAATTTATATTTTATTATTATTTTTAATCACATTAGAGTTTCCTTTTAAATTTAGATATGATAATATCTTTAATGGTATCAATATTCTATAAATTGGGCTCCTCTCTTCTCTAATGATTTAGCCAAAGCTTCACATCTTTGTGCCATGCCCTCTTCAAATGATGATAACTTTGAGTAGAGTCTAAAGCGATCTTAGGAAGCCTCTTGTCTTTCAAATCAATTATATTTTTCTTGTACATTAACTACATGGTCATGGCCATATTGTTGTTAAGGGAAATACCAAGTCTTAGGAGGAGGATATGATAGGGTTTATTGATTTTAATTTTAAGATTGTAAGTTATAAAACACTTATGGATTTGCTCATTCTTCGTCCAATATTATCGAGAGACGTTGTGGCTCCAAATTTCACATCCATATAAGATAACATGAGTGATAAACATCTCAAATAAGAGTTTCCTTTTTTATCACAATTAGAAGTTCGTTGATTTACAATTATTTTCCATACCAAAATAAGCTTTCTGCTCTTCATTAATCCATTTCTGAGTGTTATAATACTAGTTGAGATTGTGATGGAACTTGAATCCTAAATATTTGTACAAAGAAAATTCCTGCAAGTTTTTGTTGTCATACATTAAATTAGTACGAGTAATATTTTTGGATTTGATTATCATAACCATTCTTCTGTTACTCTCTACTGAGAGTCCTATGCTAGAAAATAAACCCTTTGCAATCCTTATTTTTCTATGAAGATTAGAGGGACACCATGCCATAAGAACAATACCATAAGCGCGGAGAAGAAAGATTATGACTAATCCAACTAAGCAATGATAACTCAATCAACTTCTTCTAAGTGTGTGTCTAACTTATTAATGTAAATACCAAAAAGGGTAGGGTATAGGGGACAAGTGAAAATCTTGTTTAATTATTGTATTACAACTAATTTCTTTTAACTAATCTTTAATATTCATGAACTTAGCAATAAAATGTTCAAACAACTTATTGCAGTAGCTCTACCTTTAACTCATCAAATGTTATAAAGGTTACTTATAGGTATAGTGTGAAAATATTTCCTAGAGTCAATGAAGCAACATATGAGATTGGTATTATTATTATGGAATTTCTCTATGATAATCTTAAGCGCAATTTAGTGGTCCATGGTTGAATGATAACTTATAAAATCGACCTACCCATTAGTCATTTTTCTAAAACTGAATTGACCATGTGTTAATCTTCTTTTCCAAAATAATTGCATATAACTTATCTATGCTCAAGGAAACACCCCTTTTAAAAATAAGAACAATGACACTTTGATATTATGATGTACTAAAATCCCCCTTTTAAAAATAAAAACAATGACACTTTGATTTTATGGTTTACTAAAATCCTATTTAATTGAGAAATTGAAAAATTTATGAATATAAAGAATAATGATAATTCTTTTACTTTTTAGATTTTTTGGTTGTTAATATTTAACTTCCTTAACTTCTTATTTTACAAGTCATTTAAACCCGAAATATATATTTTCTAAAATTGTAACACCCACGTAAAACTTTTGTAAATTACAATTTTACCATGTTTTACAAAAAACAGTTGAATCAAGAATTGGTTGAAAACCGAATTCTTGAATCAGTTGAAATGAATAATGGTAACCGCAACCGGGACGACATAGACCAACTCTCCCCATGTAAAGTGGCTACCTCACATGTGTATAACTCCCGTTTGATCCGCTGCAACTGCAGTTCGGCAGACAAGGTGGGTTTCCAGGCCCGATGACAACTAACCCACATACAGTTGAAGATGAGGGAGTAGGAGTCGAGGCATTCTGCGGAGGTAAATTTGAGCAAAAGGCTTCAGGCATTGTGTAACAGTTGATTAAGTTTAAGACAAGATGAAATAAAAATCATCAAAGTCAACGAAGTCTCATCAACATCATAATGGAGAGGTATTGTCTATTGTTATTATGCTATTGTGTTAAAAAAATCGACGAGGAAGAGTTCGGTGGCCATGGTACACTTCTTCAAGAAGGAATGTTGCGTCCATCACTCTCTTCTTGGTGAAGCCTTTGCTTGCGGCGGACATGCTTATCTGACCACTTCGACCACTTCTTTTTGTGTGGTCAGTGCATTTTTAAAGATTGCTATGTTCGAGCCGTGGCTCAAATGGGTGTATGGTAAGTGATTAAAATATTTGTTAATTGTTATTATATAATATTTTGGTGAGAAGAAAGATATAAAGGAAAGATTATATATATAAATATTTATATAATTTTGTATAGGCAATAAAAATAGAAGATGCATGTTTTATATTTTAAATATATGCCTTTGGAATGAGAGTCGATTGCCAAGAAAGGTGATTTTGGCTTACTCTTTTTATTATATAGTCTTCTTTTTTTGAGTTAAAAGATATAAATAAAGATTAGATATAGAATACTAATGATCTTTCTTGAGATAAATTACCTATATCAAGGAAATGATATCTCAATAGTTTATTGGGATTTGAGAAACCAATTTACTGTTGACTATTTGCATAAGAATGGATTTATCTTGGGAGTAGAAGATAAGTCCATTGCATTAATTCCTTTGGGAGGGTTTGCAAAGGTTACATGTTAACTTTGTTAATTATTTTAAAAGGTCTATCTAGCTCTTATGCCCAAATAAGGGTTAGTCATGCACCTTATTTTTAAAAGAGATTTTCTTGAATAGATTCAAAGAGGGTAACTCTTTAATAAAATATTTACATAAGCAAGAAAATAGAAGAGGAATGCTCTTATTTTAAAAAGAGATTTTTTGTACTCATTAAATTATGAAGTGATAACAAGTCTATTCTTGAATAGATTAAAGAGAGTGACTTTTGAATTATTTTCATAGTGAAGAAGAAAAGAGAAGTTTCTCACCTTAATATTCTATTCATTAACCGTGTTGTAAATAGTAATTTATTTAATAAATCCATGAATAAGTTACCATGATAGTGGTAGAGGTTAATGAATTAATAAATCCATGGATGGTATTCATAAATCCATGGGTAGTTTTCCATGGGGATGATGGAGATTAATTGTTTCATAAAACCATGGGTAGATAGAAATTCTGCCTTCTTTCATAAACAAGCTCAAGCAAGAAAAAGCTTTAATTCTATAGTAGAAATCAAAGAAGGCAATTTGATCCATAAAGACTTTGAGAGCATAAAGAATGCAGCTTACAATCACTTCAAAAACTTGTATAAAGAAGAGGGTGAGACTGATCCAAATTCCAAATGTCTGGAGGTGATACCCCCAAGGATCTCCCCTCTTAATAACCAGAAGCTTGAAAAGAAGATTTCCATCCAAGAAATAAAAGATGCTCTAGCCAGTATGGAGCCTGACAAAGCCCCAGGCCCGGATGGCTACATGGCCAGATTCCTCCAAACTTGCTGGCAGATTGTGGAGAAAGATCTCTTCAAGATGATCCTGAAATCACAAAATTGTCAAAAAATTGGGGGCAGCACTAATTCTGCCTTTCTTGCCCTTATTCCCAAGGAAAAGGGTGCAAAAGAATTCAATCGGTTTCGCCCAATCTCTCTGTGCAACATTGGATACAAATTAATCACAAAGGTAATAGCAAACAGGCTAACAGGCATCCTTCCAGCGATCATACCTGAGAATCAAGGAGGATTTGTTCAGGGGAGACAGATTGTCGACAACTACATCCTGGTGCAAGAGGCGATCCATTCGAGTCAACTTCGCAAAGAGAAGGGTATGGTGATTAAATTAGACCTGGCAAATGCCTTTGATCGTGTCAGGCAAAGTTTCCTTTGGGAAGTTTTGAAAAAGTTTGGCTTTGGACTGGGTTTTGTAAATTGGATTCGAGCTAGTATTGCTGACCCATGGATCGCCCCCTTGGTGAATGGGAGAGCAGCTGGCTTCTTCAAAGCATCAAGAGGGCTCAGGCAAGGCTGCCCCCTCTCTCCGCTGCATTTCGTTCTCCAAGTCTCTGCCCTAAGCTTCTTCCTAGATCTGAAATTGGAAGAACAGGAGATCTTGGGGCTTAATATAGCCAGAGGGGTGAAAAATGTAAATCACACTCTTTTTGCAGATGATACCCTTCTGTTGGGGGCTGCCTCAACTAGATCTGCCATAAGGTTTAAGGAGGTTTTAGATGATTTCAGTGAAGCTACAGGAAGCAGTCTAAAAAAAGGCAAATGTAAAGCTTACTGCTGGAATATTTCTGCTCTCACTCTTTCTGTCATATCCAGAACCCTGGGTTTCACTGCCACCCTCAGCTGGTCCTCCTTTATATACCTGGGTCTTCCCATCTTTCGCAATCTGGTTTATAGCAGAGATTGGGCCCCTCTATTGGACAAATTCAAGGCAAAATTTCAGGTCTGGGGTTTCTCTTGGTTAAACCTTGCAGGCAAACTTGTTCTAATCAAATCAGTACTCAACAGTCTCCCCATATTCCAATTTTCTGTGCTCCTAGCACCCTCTGGCATCATAAAAAAAATGGAAGCCTACATCCGCAAGTTTTTCTGGAAAGGTGGCAATCTCAATGACAGAAAAATCCCGTTGATCAGTTGGGAGAAAATTTGTAAGCCTTTGATGGAAGGAGGCCTTAACCTCAAAGATTTTTGCTTTCAAAATATCGCCATGGGGGCCAAGCTCTTCTAGCGAATCATCGCTCCGCATCCAGGCTGGGCACAAAGAGCCCTCTGGAGGAAATACCTCATGGGGAATAGGAAAAGATCTCTGGATAATCCTCTTCCCACAACAGGAACGCATTTGGTTAAACGTTGTCATAAAGCAGTGGCTCTTATCAAAGATAGAGCGTTCTGGATACCGGGCAATGGTAAAGACATCAAGATCTGGGACGACAGCATTATGCTGCAACCTCCCTTAGCATCGAACAGTTCCATGCACGCGCTGCGACAGTGGATGGATCACGCAGGGTATGTTACACTATGGGACATTTCACAGTGGTCAGACAACACCTGGCAGCGATGGCGCCTACCTCCCATGCCTCCAGAGCTATCGCAGGCCAGACAACTCCTACTCTCTCTGTTAAATGGAAAATCGCCTCTACGCACAGGTAAGAAAGATGCTCGGGGTTGGGGATCCGGCCCAGGTATGTATACGGTTGCGCAGGGGTACAAGTGTCTGCAAGAACGCCCCTATGTCGCCCCCGATCCTGCTGTATGGAAGGGGCTGTGGAAACATAAATCTCTGCCAAAGGTCGACATTTTCTGTTGGTTGCTTTGCCACAGAGCAATCTTAACAGATGACAAACTGAAGAAAAAAGGCTTTCAAGGCCCATCCGAATGCCATCTATGCTGCGAAAATGAAGAGAGTGCCCAGCACATTATTCTGGACTGTAAATTTTCAAGAGTAATTTGGCAGATCCTTTTGAATTATTGGAAAACAGAGTTCACTCTTCCTGTGTATATTTCAGACTTATTTGCTAATTGGCATACTTGTTATCCAGGAACTCTTCCAAAAAACGAAAGATTTAAAGCAGCATGGTTCTCCTTGCCAAAATTCATATGCTGGAAAATCTGGCTTGAGCGCAACAGAAGAGTATTTAGGGATGAAAAATTAAATCCTCAGCTCATCATCATCAAAGTCAAAAGCCTCTGGAAAGAAAATTTGGGTGAACAGTTATCGGAAGTCAACTTAAACCAAAAGGATTTAGATTGGGGTGCCTCGTTGGGTCTTCAATTCTCTGGCGAAACAAGGCAGCACAAGAGCATAAAAGAGTGGCAATTCAGAGGAAATGAGCAAGAAATTTCAGACTTGCTCACCAGACAAGCCAGATACTGTTTATTCTTCGATGGGGCTGCGAAAGGAAATCCCGGTTTGGCTGGGGCAGGAGGAATTATAAAGAACAAAGAGGGCATAACAGTGATCAAGTATGCTTGGGGTCTCGGGCATTCAACCAGCATCCAAGCTGAAGCCTTGGCACTTCTTCAGGGTCTTAAGCAAGCAAAGGCCATCGGTACTTCAGATTTAAGTGTTATAGGATATTCTCAGTCTATCATCAAAGTTTTAGTGGAGGACTCCTCTCCTACAGATCTTAGATTGGCTAGAGCGATCTTAAGAATTAGAAACATGGTGAAATCTTTTCGAACTGCAAGCTTCCTCCATGTATTGAGAGAAAACAATAAAGATGCAGATTCAGAAGCCAACAGGGCGGTGTCGCTCTCAGAAGGCTCCCTTCTGGTAGACGAAACTGAGGAGTGGGACTCTATCCCATAAAGCTGCAATGTTTTTTCGTATCATCTTACAACAGTTTGTGTGTTTATATAAGCTAGGAAAAATAACAAAGATAGACTCTCTAGTCTCGTGTAAAAATTGTGGATTCCCAAAACTTGGGGTCTACGATCAGACCATGGCAGAAAGACTAAGGGCTAGGCCCGACATATTGTAACCAATGATGGCATTTGGCCACTTTCTAATATAAACTCATAACCGTTCTTGTAAAAAAAAAAAAAAAAATTTACTCGTAAAAATAATTTTTACGCCGGAGGCGTTTTCCATTGCGGGCTTGGGGTGAGCAAACACTGTTCACCCCAGCCAATGAGAGACACTTTTCCAAGCGCATGGAGCCAGTTACATTTTTACATGTGGCAGTTCCTGAACCAATAAAATTCCTCGATCTTGTCCAGTTAAGTCATGTAGTCTTTACATGTGGCAGCTCGATCTGGCGACCAGGTGTTGATTTACAATTTCAAACTCTCAAATTTAGATTTGCAGAATGAAATCTACACGGCACAGAACGATTTAATGCAACCATTTAATGTGCATTGAAGAACTTTCAGGTTTCATCGAAGACTAGGCTATTGCCGACTTGCAGCTTGCAGAATATTGCCGACTTGCAGCGTGCAACCGACTTGGATGTGCTGCTTAAATAGAGTTCCATCTAACTAAACATAGTGCCAACTTTAGACTTCCAGCTCTAGCCTGACTTCCAGCTCCAGCCTGAAGAAGAACTTGTCCGACTTTCAGCTCCAGCTTGAAGAAGAACTTGCTGGTAAGCTTCTGTTACCTGCAATTAGGAAACTCAGTGAATATTCTGAAAATGAAAATCTTAATTAGAAGAACTTTAAGTCCTATTCCTGTAAACTAATTGAATATCTGTACGAATAGTAATTAGAATGCAAATGTTTCCTTGGAAGAGACTGATAAGTGCGTGAATAATGTGAGAAAATAAAGGTTAATTCAAAGTCGAAGTTAAGATTAAACAAGTAAAAGAAGTGTAGAGCAGGTAAAATTCTGGCAGATTGACTTTTTTTCTTTCAAGTTACGAAGGACTATAATGCAAACTGTTTACGGTTGAGAAAGCGTGAATTTTGACAGGAAAAAATGTTGATTCTAAGGTCGAAGCGAGGACAAATTAATTTTGTGTTAATTCTATCAAGTTTTGATATTGTAGTACTGTAAACGAAATTTTGTATGATACATGGGAGTATTCTTGTGTTACAGTAGATATATGTAAGAAATAACTTAGTTTTTAAAGAATGGAAAATTATTGGTTTACTTTAATTTATTATTGTGGAAGAGACAGGGTATTGTGGATAGATTAACGTTGAATGAGTAGAGATCAATTAACTGAGGAAAATTTAGTGTATAATGTGAACCAGAGACTACTCCTAAACAAATCCAAACTGCCACCGAGGCCTTGTCTGTGGACAAGAGTTGTGTATCAAAGAATGTGCATCTAAGCACCCACTTGTCTACTGGATACCCAACTAGCAAGGTTGCGGGGAAGGAATAAAACCCCAACGGAAGACGATATAAGTCAAACGAAAGTAAGGCTGGATGGGGCTTATAAGGGTGACCTTAGTAAAGATATAATAACATAAAAGAAAATCCAGTTTCACTGGAAAAAGGTCTTGCAGAAAACAAAAAAATAAATTTCATATTGTACTGTTGAGAATTAATACATAAGCGTGAATTAGCTATACAAGTAAAACTACTAGCATTTTATATTAAGACTGAACTTGAGCCAAGAGATTTAAACCCTGACCCGTTGGTACATGTAGGGTTTTACATCCTTAGGGCTTAGGTAAGACCTCAAGAAAGGTAAAACTATAAATGTATAGTTATAGATAAATCTTGAACAGAGAATTCACCATAGAAAATAAACAGAGTATATATAAATAAGCCATCTATGAAAGATAATGAAAAACTACGAGTTATAGAAGTGGCTCAACCAACAAATTTAACTATAAATTTTATGACAGAGAACATTCATAAAAGAACCATAGCTTTATGAAATTGACTCTGCAAAATGACATATACATCTTCTTCAAAATTTACATGTAAATTGAGGCCTTAATCCAATTCAAGAAAGTATATAAAAGACAAAAGAACTCTGCTACACGAGTAGCGTATAAACTCTCCATTACGATTCTGCATATAAACAATGTAAATGGACAAATAGACCTTAATAAAATACGTTGAGAATCCTGTGATAAAAAATCTTCACGCTGGTAGCAAGCAACGCTACCCAAATAAAAAGGAAAATGTAAAGCCCCTACAACCTCGAAACCCTAGGGGTTTAACCCTAAAATTTCTATACAGCAAAACCAAAGATGTAGCAGAGGCGTTCCTAGCTCAATCATGGAGGAACTAGAAGAACCGTGCAAGATCCTTGACCCTCTAGCAACAACCCATCAAAAAGTTTTGACACTACCTGGCAAGACCAAAGTATTAGAGCTCGACAAATCCGTGTCACCAACCTGAATTTAAAGACTAAGCTAAGAAAGTAGATACCTGCACAAAGACAAGAGATGGTTTAGTATATTTACGAATAATAGTGTGTACAAAAAACCTTGTGAATCACAGATGTTAAAATGAAACAATTTCGCAGAAAAATAGAAGCAATACTTCCCTGTAACCTTGCCTGTAATGGCACGGAGGAAGACAAAAGTCATATAATTGAATACAACAGCTAAGTTGCCAGCAATGCAAGCAAACAAAGAGTTTGTACATGCCACCGGAGTTTGTAAGTGTTCAAAAAAGGCAACATGCGAGCAAGAAGATGGGCAGAGTTGAGTGCGTATTGGAGGACAACTAAAGAAAATAGCACAATCACCTGAAGGTCAACGAAAACACATAAAACACACTACTTCACGGAGGAGAATAGCAGAGCGGCAGACTGCCGAGAAACATAAGCCAAATGACAAGCGCCTAAGAGAGTTAGTGGGTAGGTTGGATAACCTAACCACCTCGATCTCTTCTGGATGATCTGATCCAGATGCAAGCACGTTTAAGCACGTTTTACCATGTTGTGAGAGTAAATGCAGAGTTATTGCTGACAGATGGGTTCGAACGGAGGTCTCCAGCCAAATGCCAAAGTTTGGATTCATAGATTAGGCGCATGAATTCTTTTGTTTATAAGTTATCCGATGCAAGCACGTTTAAGCACGTTTTACCATGTTGTGAGAGTAAATGCAGAGTTATTGCTGACAGATGAGTTCGAACGAAGGTCTCCAGCTGTTATCAACCAAATTCCAAAGTTTGGATTCATAGATTAGGCGCATGAATTTCTTTGTTTATAAGTTATCCGATGCAATAAAATACATGTTGATAACATATGATGCTAAGATTCTCCATTGCAATTATATATATATGATGATAACTTAATAATGCTCAGACCTTAATCATATGGGTTAGATAGAGTTTTAATAATTGGTAAGTCAAACACCAAGAATGAAATCCAAGGTACAGAGATAGGTTTGGGAAGTATGTGGATATGTTGTTGACTTGAATATTATGTGTTGTGGTAAAATAAAAACAATCTACATATAAGATAACTTCAAGAGGAGATTTAACTAAATATTAATAGTAATGATTTTTTATGGCTATATATTGCCTTTCGTTTCTCTTGTTATAGTCCTTCGCTTCTGTTGTTTGACTATGATACTAAACAGAAATGAAGATAACCGGTTTAGAAAATTAAAAATTAGATTATTAACAATGGAGATATATTCACATTTCCTCTTAATAAATATTATTTGCAAATAATGTTAATGTTGTACAAATTTATTTAACCTAATTAGTTTCAACACATCTTAGAAAATTTAGACGCCATAATCTATGATTTATTATCTTCAACTATATCATTGAAATATTTAGTTAAATTTCAATTAAGAAACACAAATATTAATTTTCAACCACCAACTACTAATTTTGAACATGAATTTTGCATTATTTGTATTTTAGACAACTTTTCTTCTTTTATAGAAATGAAATTTGTGATCATTAAGACATGAAAGGTATTAAATTCTTGTTATTTATAGAAGGCATAAATATTTTAATCATTCCAAGGACTATGTATTTATCATTGTATAAGATTTTTCGTTATATTGAGACATTCAACTCACAATGGATTTATGCTTTAAGGTGACCACCTAAAAAATTTAATAAAAAGTTTTTATGAATGTTGTCAATTCTTGTTTTTTTGCTTCAACTCTCTTAAATTGCAAACTTAGAAGTTTTGGTTCCCTTATGTACACATCCTCTTCTTTAGTTTATTTGCCTTCATATTTATATTCGCTAGCAACACCTCGTTTTACAAAACTAGTTGCATCGTCATGGAAACATCCTTGACTCGCAATGGGCTCTCGTCGCTGCTTGCTGGTGGTATCGACCTACAACCAACCCTACAGATCATTGCAATCGAACAGATACCTTCTGCTCGAGCTACAATGCCTCGCTACCGCATATCGTTGTCCGATGGTGCTCACAAGCACGTTGTTCTACTTCCTTCTTCACATACAGAGTTTGCACAAAATGAGGAGTTGCGAATAGGCTCGATAATTCGCCTCAGGAAAATCTCATGCACGTATGCACATCATTCCATGTAAGCTACGTAGATGTCACCTCTCCGCTTCCTCCCCTTTAATGATTCTCCTCTTACATCCCTTGTTTATCTCAATTCTCATTTCTAACATTTTACTTCCCCTCTTTGCTAATAAATATCTCATTCTTGCAGGTCACTTTGTCTCATCGATCTTGACATACTGCAACGTGATGCACCATTGGTTGGTGACCCAGCCCCTATTATTCTCTCCACTGAACAGATGAACCAAGCCACCTCGGCCTCCTCTTATTCGTCTCCCTTTTCCTCGCCACCCTCCCTTGACATTCACTCCTTGTCCTCCGAAAACTCCACCCTATCATCTACAACTGTTCTCCCTTTTAAAGCACTCTCCCCTACCCGAAAATCTTGGTCCATCCAAGGCAGAGTCTTTTCAAGGACACCCCTTCGTGAATTTAGCAATGCACGGGGCACTGGAAAATCACTGGGGTTTGACCTTGTCGATCGCGACAGTGATCAAATCCATGTCTCTGTCTTCAATGAATTGGCAGAATCCCTTCATGGTCTCATTAAAATTGGCCACATTTACAATGTTTCAAATGGGACCATAAAGATCCCCAATCCTTCATATAACCATCTCAAACGACCATTCGAAATCCTCCTCTTCTCTTCATCAACAGTGTCACAGGTCTTCGTTGATGACCTTACAATTCCTTCCCATACCTATCAATTTTTGCCCATAAGTTCCCTCAAACATTCACCTCCTAATTCAATCATTGATATCATAGGTATTGTCGCCTCCCTCTCTCCTTCGTCTATCATTCGCAAACGCGATGGCTCTGAGACTCCCAAGAAAACTATCACTCTTCGTGATATGTCTGGGAGCAGCATTGATGTCACTTTGTGGGGCGAACACTGCCATGCTGAAGGTCGTGCACTCTCCGAAATGCGCATGGCTCGTGAGATTTCTGTGCTTGCAATTAAAGGGGGTAGGATTGTCGAGTTCAACGGCCAAACTATCAGCACAATCCCAACTACTTCACTACTTATAAATCCAGATGTCCCTGAAGCACAACAACTAAAAGAATGGTTTGACGGAGAAGGAAATAAAGCACCCTCACCATCGCTCAGCCGCAAATACAAAAGTACAAACAAGAGGCCTTTGAGTTCGAAAACAATTGCCGACATTTTGGCAATGCAGCTTGACGAAATTATCCCATGGATTTCACTTCATGCTACTGCTATCTCTATTAATATGGATGATTTCTACTTCCTCGCATGTCCCCTTATCAATGATGGGATCCAATGCATGAGAAAGGCTCTACGAAAAGATGACAACACCTACCGATGCTCGAAGTGTGAAGGCTCGTTCAATGAGTGCGACTATCGGTACATTCTTCGACTCCAATTGCAAGACCACACTGGCCACCTCGACAATGTTGTTGCTTTCGACGAAGCCGCAACTGCCCTTCTTGGCGTCTCAGCAAAGGACCTTTGCCTCCTCTCAATTGATCCTGAAAGTGTTATTGACATATACAACAAAATCAAAGGACACCATTTCCTCTTCACACTATCTTTAAAGAGGGATAAATTCAACGGTGTTGAACGACTACGCCCAACTCTTATGCACGCAGAAGAACTTGCGTACGCTGAGGCATCAACTACCTTGCTAAGGGACCTACAATCAAGTACTCCCCCCGCCAACCCATTCTAACATAAACTCTAACCGTTTCTCTCTTGCTCTCACTCATCTCTCCCCCACCTCTCATTCAATACATACTTTCCCCATAAGAGCTTCCTCCTAACATGTCCACCATCCGCTACAAAATTTCATTTCCTTCCCATTGTTCCCCTTTCAGTCTTCTTAAACCTTGATTGCCATTCCTCATCCATTTTCCAGACATGTTTTGTAATCGTAAGTATATATTTCCATTGCCCTTCTACTTTATACTACTTCTCCTAAACGCTTCATCGCCCACTCCTTTCTTCATGACGTTTTGTATATATGTCATTCCATTATGCTTTAATGGATCTTTCTAATATATGAACATTTAGTCACATAGTTTTGCCTTTCCTCCTTCATTGTTTCATCTTCTTTGGAACACACACAGTTTCTAAATGTACAGATGAATATGCTATGCTTACTATAAAAAATAATACATAAATTGCTTCTTCTCTTTTTGTAAAATACAAAATATGTCTTCACTTTACTCTAGCCAATACATGCAACATATGGTTGATTTCAAAATAAATGCTTTCTCAATTTGAAATATGCAACACACATTTCCAAGCAACCCATACTAAATACATTTTCGCTTTAATAATCAGTCGCAATATACTTCATGCATTTGACAGACGTTTCCTTACTTGCAACAGCTATGCCAACTCGACTAGAAAACAATGTGGAAAGGGAACAACAACGACACTACTACGCACTTAATAAAGACATCATCAATGCACGTCGTCACCTCCTCTCTTCAAATCGTCGAAGAAACCTTCGCTCTCAAACCAACAATACTCCTACTGCTTCACAAAATTCTGTCCTCCCCATACATCCCACCCAAACTTCCCAACTTCCCCTTCCATCTCCACTTCCTAACCGACCCTTTCCAAGCGCTTCAACTCCTTCAAATCTTCCCTACCCTTTACATATTCCACCCCATGTTCCTCCCTTTCCACCTGCCCAACAATTTCTCCCCATCCTTCTGCAACATGCACATTTTTGGTTTCGTCAAAGGATCGATGCACTTTGTCCCATCCAAGTTTTCTCAATTTGTCATGAAGCTTACCCATCCATGAAAAAAAAAACAAGTCATGGAATAATTTTTTGTACCCGTTGTGTTGCCGAACGATCAACGCATCGTTTCTCCTCTACAAATAACATGGACCCAGGTATCCAACCACATGTCCTATCCCTGCCTAACTCCAGTTGAAGAGATGCTCATTGCTCGTGTCAATCCCATTCTTCAAGTCACCCATGCACGTGGTGGCCAATTGAAATATTCCAGTCATACTATTAGTTTTCCACAAGATATCACAAATATTTTCACATCTCTTCCTCGGATGTTGTCAGAACTAGACATCCTTGTGGTAAACAAAACTAGCTATGATGAAAAAAACTATGAATTTCTTGTTAGTCGAACACATGTCCATGCAGATTTGCAATTCAAACTACAAAACGACCCATACTACAAAGATGTCCATATTAACCAACTTGCCCTCTCTGCTTTGCCTATTCCACCTACCAACATTTCCAACATGCTACACCATATCAACACATCTTCCATCGCACTCCATGAAGCCATTCCAGAAATTCCTACTTTTGAACTTCCCCACTCATGCCCGTCTGACCTCCACCCATACTCCTTTGTTTCAACTCTACCAAACTGTCATTCTGAACTTGATGAAATATGTGCCTACATAGATTCCTCCAATTCAACAACCACCCATTCACTTCAATGGCCGACCATTGGCCTTTCCCCAATCAATGAATACAACATAGAGGGCCTATTCTCCATGGCCTTCCCCACCCTCTTCCCCACAAGATCTCCCATGATTAACCAACCAAGAATTGCAAAAGTGGACATGCAAGAATACGCTATGCATCTAATGCGCTACAGTGACAATCGTTTTGCACAACATCCTCGCTTCTGATATTACTTGTACAACCTTATCATGCGCCATCGCAGCCAACAACTGCCTCTGTCTTCATTAAAAGGGACCTTTCAAACACCCTACCAGCAACAGTCGCCGACCTCCACCACCAGCTCCAACAAACGCCCCCTTCCACCATTCCAGACCAAATTATGCGTTTCGGGTCATCCTTGCGTGGAAGCTGTTCTTTCTGGAGCAGAGCTAGAGGAGAACTAACAGACATGATCACTGAAATTGGTACCCCTACCATATTCTTCACACTAACTGCAGTTGATACAAAATGGCCTGAGTTGCATAATTTGATGCCTTCCAACCCTCCATCCAATTCAAATGAGCACACTCGATGGAGAATCCAAAACATTGTTAGAAACCCGCATCGTGTATCTCAATATATCCATTGCAAATTCACAATATTCCTGAAAGAGGTGCTACTTAAAAGATTCCTTGTAAAGGATTACTGGTGCAGGTATGCATACTATTCCTTCCTTCTCTTATCTTTCATTCCTTTCACTTCCACACATCCAATCTTACTATCTGTCCCCTTCCTTTATAAGGTATGAATGGCAACATCGCGGCTCTACACATATCCATGGGTTTCTGTGGCTTCCAAATGCACCTGCTATGGACAATCTCGATTGGACCAATGCCACAGATGTCCGCGCGGCTACAAAATATTTTGATAAGTATTACACTGCTTGGAATCCTCGTCTAGTTCACAGTCGAGCTCCTAGAATAAATCATTCATCTCTACAAGATCCATGCCTCCTTAGCACACATGAAATATTTGCAATCAGTTAGAAGACTATGAAAAAGTCCTCAATTCTATTAAAAGGCACACATATTGCCACTCTTCTACATGTTTACGCAAAAGAAATAACACATCAACTTGCCGCTACGGAGCCCCATGGGAGGTTCACAACACGTCATCTCTTCACATTGATGGTTCTAGCAAAAAGGCGTACTCCCCTGCTAGAAATGATGACAAACTCAACGTGCAAAATGCTCAGCTACTTGCAATATGGAGGGCCAACATTGATTTTCAACCAGTTCTCTCACGCCATGCTGTGTTGAACTACATTTCAAAGTATGCAGCAAAATTAGAGGCAAAGTCTGAAAGCTACTACCAAATGCTCTCACGCCTCTCACAATGCTCCCCCCCCAGATGCTCCTACTATCACTATCGTCCGCAAAGTCCTCACTGAAATTGTTTCTGATCGAGACATTGGTGCACAAGAAACATGCCACATGCTACAAAAACTCCCACTAACAAAATGTAGTCGTTCTTTTGTCTCCCTCAATGTAAAAAAAAAAGTCTTCAAACATGTATTGCATGATTTAGATGGTCATCCTCCATCAACACCTTTCATTGCCTCCTACATGCAAAGACCAGCTGCACTTGAAAGTTTGTCTCTTATTGAAGTTGCACGCTCCTGGTCCTTCTCCACCCACCGAAAAACATCACCATGGAAACAAATATTCCCTCCCATGGTTGTCCGCGTTATTCCTCGTTACACCTCCATTCCATTGAAAGAATCACCATCCTATGTAGACTTCTGCTGGAGCGAACTCCTTCTATACTTCCCTTTCCGTAGCCTCCCGAATGATATTGGCATATCTGATGCAAGAATTGTTGCACACTGGGAAGAAATTAGACACACATATAAACCTTGGCATGTTTATCGCAAACCATCAACCCCGGACCTTTCCGACTCTATCTGTTCATCCCCAAACAACCCTCCCCATGACCCCACACTTGACGTGCATGAATGGCAATTTCTCTCTCAACTCCACCCAGGTAACAACCTCGTCCTTGATGAGCTTGAAATGCTTGGCCATCGTGAGTTTGACACAAACCATAATTGGGGCCACTCTACAATCCCTCCACACTTACAAGAAACATCGATCCACTTCATCGACTCCACTCACTCCTCCACAAGATCCCACCAACTCCTAACTCCATTTGCACATTCCCTTTCCTCCTTATCCCCAAGCCAAACCATTGCATTCAATATCATCTTCTCGCACTTCTGCAACAACATTGCCAAAAAAACACTACACATGATAATCCAAGGCACTGCTGGTACCGGCAAGTCGTTCCTAATTGAGTTCTTAAAAAATGCATTCCTTGAAAGCTCCACCATGCAAAAATGCCCCCTGCTACTACTTGCTCCTACCAGTGTTGCAGCATTCCACATTAATGCTTTGACGATCCACTCTGCTCTTCGCATCCCTATATCCTGTATGGAGCCTTTAGAGGGTCAATCCCTCCTAAACCTTCAAGAACAACTTCAGCATATTCATTACATTCTAATTGACGAAATGAGCTTCATTGGTCCTAAATTGCTTTCTCAAATTGATGATCGCTTGTGCGAGGCATTCCCATCAAATAGAAACAACCTATTTGGTGGACGTTCTATAATCCTTGTGGGCGACTTTGGCCAACTACCACCTGTAAAAGACACGCCAATGTATGTAGGCAATTCTCGTGGCACTGCACTTTGGCAAAGCTTCACTACCGTGGTTACGCTTGCAATAGTTTTTCGACAACAAGGAACAACTCCTGCACAAATTTCCTTCCGCGAACTCCTCACCAACCTTCGTAATGCAACACCCACTGTTGCTGATTGGAATCTTCTTATGACACGTTCAAAAACAAATCTTCCTGAAGCCGAAGTCCAATCATTCTCCACTTCAATGCATCTTTATTCAACAAATGACGCTGTTGACTTGCACAATAAATCAATGTTAAAATTATTAAATCAGCCAGTTGCACATTGTTATGCTGCCGAAAAGAGGCAATTAGAAACTACCCAACCAAAAAATGATCAATTATCAAAGAAAATACTCCTTTGCATTGACCAACGTGTTATTCTCAGAAGCAATCTTTGGGTTGGCGCTGGTCTTATTAACGGTTCACTCGGCATTGTTCGTGCAATCGTATATTCACCAGGTTGTACACCACTAGAACTACCATCCTTTGTTGTAGTTGCCTTCCCTCACTACACTGGTCCACCATGGGATCCTTCGAATCCTACATTTGTCCCAATCCCCCCCATCACAAGGGGTTCACGCACACAAATCCCTCTCGGAATGGCATGGGGCTTAACAATCCATAAATCGCAAGGCATGACACTAGATAAAGCAACAATCGACATCGGCAACATTGACCGGCAAGGGCTCACTTTCACAGCTATCTCAAGAGTTCGCTCGCTGAATGATCTCTACATCTCCCCTGCCTTCTCCTACTCACGCTATTCACGTATGCAGGACAACCCTTACGTCATGCGCAGGAAACAAGAAGAAGCACACCTTGCATCCAAATCTATTATTCACACTCCTTGAAAAACTCCTATTATTGGTACCTTCTATTCACTTGCATTCCACTTTTACTTCTTTCTTCTTGTTCCTCATAATAATACCTTGCAAATTTCCTGCTTCATTTACATCTTCACTTTCCAATATCATTTCAACTCATATTTGTTCCTACTATTTGTTTCTTATTATGCTTTTCATTATTAGTGTCAAATTTTTACATGTTCACTTATATGCTTTTCCTTCCCTTGCAGCAACTATGGATCGCAGGTACCTTTCTCAGCTCAACAAATTCTATGAAGAAATCACTCAACAGGAGAATGCACTCCTCATTCTACAACAACGCTTCTTAGTTCGACCTACTCTACCACTATACCGTCTGCGCCCAACCTTGAAACTACTCCATAAGATCAAAATATTCATTCGTCGCCTCATTCATGTGCATGAAAGAGATGCACACAGGCAACTTCGAGCATACTATCTTAGTCGCGTCCCGGGTTTGGACGTCAATTGGTGTTGTCGCTGTCGGGCAACCCCCTGTATTTATGACTAGATTGCAACCAAACACCTTTCATGCATGATCATTCTACTATGCTAACACTTGTTCCTCCTTTCTATTCCAAAGCAATTTTCTTCTATACTTAACAATATCACTCTTACTGTTTTTGCTTGTACCATGATGTAAAACTGCCTACTACTTCGAGTTTTAATAACATGTAAAACCTTTTACCATTACATTACTTCAAATCAAGTGAATGATGCCTTCGCAAAAATCTATACGATGCACAAGAATACCCCCTCAATGTGCTATGCTATCACTTGCTCCTCCTTTTTGTTCCAAATCTATTCTTTTCTAAATTTAACAATATCACTCTTACTCATTTTGCTTCTACCATTATGTTAAACTGCCTACTACTAGGAATTTCAAAAACATCTACAGCCTCTTTACCATTACATTACTTCTATACAAGTCAATGATGCCCTCGTAAAAAAAAATATATACAATGGACAACAAATCTACAGTCTACTATATTGTATACTATCTATTTCATCATATCAATTATGCCTACATAACTAAATCTCAAAAATTACTTCCTTTATATGCTCTCATTTTATACGATTATAAATTGATTCACAACCAAACCTATTCTTCATTTTCAATTACTTTGCTTCTAATTTAAATTACATTCGTGCAAATATCAGTAACTTACTTCTACTATTATTAACACATAATGATTTAACATAATAACCACAAAATCATAAAATGTAACTCATCGAGATGAAATTACCTACCTTCTTTCCACCTCCAACTTGAGCAAACAACATATTTAATTTTCATCGTTTTATTTTCATCATGTTCCCTAACATGTACCACAAAATGATTCAACTCTCCTCCTTCCCTCCTTTGCAGCAACTATGGATCGCAACTACCTTTCTCAACTAAACAAATTCTATGAAGAAATCACTCAACAAGAGAATGCACTCCTCATTCTACAGCAACGCTTCTTGGTTCCACCTACTCTACCACTATACCGTTTGCACCCAACTTTGCAACTACTCTAGAAGATCAAAATATTCATTCGTCGCCTCATTCATGTGCATGAAAGAGATGCGCAAAGGCAACTTAGAGCATACTATCTTCGTCGCATCCCGGGTTTGGATGTCAATTGGTGCTGTCGATGTTGAGCAACCCGTTGTATTTACGACTAGATTGCAACCAAACACCTTTCATGCATGATCAGTCTACTATGCTAACACTTGTTCCTCCTTTCTGTTCCAAAGCAATTTTCTTCTATATTTAACAATATCACTCTTACTATTTTTGCTTGTACCATGATGTAAAAATGCCTACTACTTCGAGTTTTCATAACATGTAAAACCTTTTTACCATTACATTACTTCAAATCAAGTCAATGATGCCTTCGCAATAATCTATACGATGCACAAGTATACCCCCCAGAATATCACTCTTACTCATTTTGCTTCTACCATGATGTTAAACTGCCTACTACTAGGACTTTCAATAACATCTACATCCTCTTTACCATTACATTACTTCTATACAAATCAATGGAACCCTCGCAAAAAAAAAAAATATACAATGGACAAAAAATCTATGGTCTACTATATTGTATACTATCTATTTTCATCATATCAATTATGCCTACATAATTAAATATCAAAAATTACTTCCTTTATATGCTCTCATTTTAAACGATTATAAATTGATTCACAACCAAACGTATTATTCATTTTCAATTATTTTGCTTCTAATTTAAATTATATTCGTGCAAATATCACTAACTTACTTCTACTATTATGAAGACATAATGATTTTACATAATAACCACAAAATCATAAAATGTAACTCATCGAGCTTGAGCAAACAACATATTTTATTTTCGTAGTTTTAAATCTAAATATTCATATAATCAATCAATAACAAATTTTACCCCTCATAAATTCACATTCATCATGTTCCCTAACATCTACCACAAAATGATTCAGGTCTCCTCCTTCCGGCGTTCCCTTGCACCCCCGGTGCAATTGCTAGTTATATTAGTTTATAGGAATCCAATATAGCCATCTGCCTATGGAAAATAAATAAAACATTTAACGCTACCGAATTCGTTGATAAATCTTTGGCATGGCAGCAGGGTTTTGGACGAGAACAAAATTATTAAAACTTAAATGAAATCTAGACGCGAACATTGAGATCCTCTAAAATATCTTCAATAAGAAAGTGAGAAGGCAAAGCTAAATTATATGGATTCTCTCCTTGAGCCAAATTTAAGAATTGGTTTTGAAGTAAAGTATTCACAATTACCTTACCTTTGGGTAACAAATGAGAATTTTTATTTATATTTATTTTTTAGATATAGCCATATTGCACGTGGCTTTGAATAGGGATATTTTGATGATCAAGATAGTGGAAAGTTCATACAGTTACAATAAGGTGATCCCAAGAATTAGTATTGTATCATGTGTTACTTAATGAGTTGTAGATAAATGTAGTTATGATATATGATTATGTTTTCCAATTTGTAACTTGTTCATTTCAAACTTATTTTAGTATTTGTCTTTTTTTAATGTATTATTTATTTCTAATTCAATTTTTTTTTTAAGCTTGTTATTAATATTTGATGTTGCTAATATGCTAAACTATGTTGCCAGGAAACATGGGTGCGGGTGCGGAGACGGGGACGGGGATGGGGACGTCACTTTTTGAAATAGGGTGCGTGGGTTCGTCAAGATATATATATATATATATATATATATATATATATATATGTATATATATATGTGTGAATTTGTATAAAACAAGAAAAATAAAGTATTTTCTATTTAAAAATTAAAGTTTAAACTTCAAAGATTTAAACATGCACATCATTGAACATTCAACATTCACATAATGATATATCATATCAGTCTTGACTCTTAAGATAAATTAAAATTGATAATACATTGAAATTTCAAAATTTCTTAATAGATCAAGATAGATTGAAGAGTGCAATGATTATATGAGTTCCCATTGTCACTACTAACAACAATGTATGCCCTAATGATATAGAAAATTATTGTTGAAAACACTACAATCATAGTAAGAATGTCTTTGTCACAACATACCCATCAGAAGATGATACTTGCATCATGGTAATGCCATCTAGGTGAAGCTACTATACAAGTAACAAATGACAACATTCTGAAAACTTCCTTTGCAAGACTTCCCCATGCAGTTAGAATCAACTGAACATGAGCATCTACAATTTCATCAATTTTAAAGACTACAGTGTCAGCAAATATTTTCACTTATAACACTTTAGATATGGAAGGAAGATGAATTAAACACACCACTTTTGCCTTGATCCCTGTGCATGTATCCAATATTCTAATCTCGAATCAACAGCCTTGGTATTTGGGTGCATTAATATTGTGCCTTCTTTTCTTTCGGGAATACCTAAGCATATGCGGTATTGGTTGTTAGTAAACACTGTCTGTTCAACTAAAATTTTCCATGTTGAACCCACTTTTAGTTGCACCTATAACTTTGCAACTACACTTACTAGAAATGTGTGCAGTCTTCCCGTTTCCTCGAGATTTTGTATTCTTTCATTCCCTTCTCTGATTTCATGAATTTGTCAAGTTCCTCCTTCATCTCTATTAATGAATTCAAGTTGCCCACTTAATAAGTGAGTGAGGTTGCTGCTTGTTGTGCCGAGGGTGAGTTGTGCGGACGTTGCTGTGCGGTGAGGTGAGGTAACAAATGTTGTGGGTTGCGGAGTCCGAGTGGGTAAGTTTTAACCTTTTAAGTTTTAACACAAAAAAAAAAAATCGCAATAAAAATAGTCGAGTCATATTTAATTTTAATTTTAATAAGAAAATCTTAAATTTAAATTTTAATAGCGATTAGTAATAGTTGAATTTAATAAAATAAAATAAAAATTTAACCAAACCTGTCGCTGAAGAACCCGAAAAGAACCCGTTTTTGGGGTTCTTTGTCCCCAAATCAGCAAAAAAACCCTGATTTTGTGTGGGAAGTCTCGGGTGGGTTCTTTAGGGTGCTTCTGAGAAAAACCCATCAAGCACCTGATACTTGGGGACGGGAACCCGGTACGAGTTCGGGAACCCTACCCCTAAGTGCGGGAACCCGTGCAACGTAGATGCTAAATTATGGAGAAAGTCATTAACAGACACCTTCGACTTAACGACCATGACTGGGAGTATCTATTTTGTTCAAATTGTACAAGATTTGTGCCTATCCCCACCTATGGGCTCACCACATTTGTTGCACTCATAGGTGTGCATCCGCAAGTGCAAGGACAAGTAGTGACATGCCACTTAGAAGACTTGGAATTTGGTGAAAGCGATAATAGCAACTCTCTCATTTGATTTGGCCATCCACCATTAATTTTTCCTACCCAATTTAATTATTGCTCATTTTCATTCTTGGCCGATATTAGGAAGTAAAATGCAACAAACTCAACCAGGCGGTCTCGCATTAGGTATGTAAAATATGCTGTAATTCTCTTTCAACTGCGAAACGGCAAATATCCCGGAGTACGCCTCATTATCCTTGCAGAACAAGTAAGTGTTTAGGGTTTGGTGCTAAGTCGTTTAAGTTCGAGAAATTTCGACAAGTTCAGTTAAATTCTTAATCGTGATCTGCAGAGGGCTCCTAATATTAAATATGATTTACTCATTAAAAAATAATTATATCTCTAAACATTTTTAGAATCTCTTGAAATATTTTAGTATATATGAATCCAATCTAGCCATCTGCCAATGAAAAAGAAGTAAAACATTAAAAACTACATCATTCCTTTGTTCCACCTATGTGCGTTGAGCTTATTCATTGATTCCGTCAATGGAAAATAAATAACACATTTAACACTGCATCATTCCTTTATTTCACCGCGCCACCGCCCACCTATTCGTATTAAGCTTTTTAATTCATCCAATAGGATAGCTAGCGGGGTTTTGGATGAAAATAAATTTATAAAATTTTAAAAACAGAGGAATATTTGATGATGTAGTGAATTTGTGGAACTAGTTGCGGATGGAATCACCGGACTGTCGTTGGAATGTCGGTGAAGTTAAAAGCTGAAAGCCAATAGCGCTTATTACAGTTTGAAAGCAGAGGATATAACACGTTATGTCACACACAGTGTGCTCTCACTTTCATTTCATCTTCTTCTCTGATCTGTATTGCCTTGGCCTGTTTCTTGATGCTAATTGTTTACCCTGCATGGCCATGCATCTTGGTTTTTACAGCGCTTTATCTTTATAAGGTTTTGCTTAGTTTTCTCATTGTAATGAATGCTTTTGGTTGATCTTTCTTTTCTTTTTCACTTTTTATCTCTTTCATTGTTTGCTGGGCAATTTATTTCGTGGCAGGAGGTAGAGAAATGATAAATGGGCAGATATGACATCTGATATCTTGGATTTTTATGAAATTGCTAGATTTTTATGAGATTGTGTAAAATTTTGAGGTATCTGCGGTGTAAAAAACAAGTTAATGTTTCTGTTGACCTTATTTTATCCGCTGTGCGAGTATGGCTGTCAGCTTCACGAAGATAATTTCCGGTCCAGTTCCGTCCGCTTCTGAGAGTCAAGCTCCTGTCCATATTGTCAGTGAAGCCCCAGCTCCCATTGTGCAGGTGGTCAAAGCCTCACTGGATGAAGCCTTGAAGTGTGCCTTAATCTGCCGGTTTAATGGCTTTTGGCCACCGTTGACAACTCTCCACAATTGGATCTCGGAGATATGGAAGCCTTCCATTTCTGATGACATTAATATCTACCCCTGTGTTAAGGGTTTCTTTATAGTAGATTTTGAAAACTCTGAAAACAGACAATGCATTTTAGATTCTGGCCCTTGGTTTTGGGAAAACTTGGGCCTATTCATGAAGCCATAGAACTCATCATTTGATCCCTCAACAATAGTCATAACCTCAGCACCAGTTTGGATCAGATTGCCAAACCTACCTTTGCATCTCTAGAATCTCTCCTCGCTAAAAACCATTGGAAATGCAATTGGGGAATTTTACTGCAGGTGTCCAAAAACAGAGGAATATGTCAAAACCACCTATGCACGCATATGTATAGAAATGGACTTCAGCGCCGGATTCCCAGCTGAAATAATCCTAACAAGCAAAGACTATGTATGGAACCAGAAATTCGACTATGAAAGTGTCCTCTTCAAATGTCGATCTTGCTTTGAGAGAGGCCATCTAGCCAAAAATTGCCCAAAAGTTCTGCTAGAAAGAATCACCATAAATCTACATGGTGGGAAGGAGCACAAAAGGAACATTACACTATCCTCAAAGAAGAATACTCTCCAGAAAACTCTGAATCGCAAGAAATCAGGCAAGAAAGAAATAACCCTCAAGAGAAGCAGGGGGAAAGAACCACCCAACAAAAAAAAACAAACTCGACAACCCCTCAAGCATCAACAATTATGAGGATTCGAATACCACGCAAAAGAAATCTTCATTTTGCAGCAAAACAAATTTCCCAGATCCCGAAGATAAGACACCAATGCCCCAAGAATCAAAGGAGATGAAGGAAGGGCAAGATAAAAGAAGTTGGAAGACCGTAGAGAAGAAAAAGGAAACTACAACACCAATCTCTCCAAGAAAGACGAGAAGAGAAGCCAAACAATTAAAAACTAAGAAAATTATAGGTCCGATAGACCAAATTTGGTCTTAATGAACGTTAACCATCATCATCATCAATATGATACTCAGGTAATATTTTTTGAGAAATATCTACAGAGACGCTGCCTTGTAAAGTCTATGCTTGAGCAATTTTAATCATATATAGAGAGAAACATTTGGTGTAACTCATTTTGACTTGGTTAATGATTCGAGTTGAATTGATCTGATGTGTGACCGGTGCATAGGAGGTTTAGCTCTGGAGCAAGAGGGAGTAAGGAGGAGTTGTCTATCGACGCAACAAAATAGTTTGGATGTTTTTTTGTTGGAATCAAGTAAACAAAATTTCAAAAAATCATGTAGTTGGAGTGTTTGAATTGCATTTTTGATGATGGAAATGGATTCAGTATCATCAAAAACCCTAAAACCACCCAAAATACTGAAATTTAACCACTCTAACTCAGTTTTTTTTTCAAAAATAACTACCATATTTTTTTATAATCTTATCAAAAATTTTAAATTATTTTATGGGTTTTTTTTTAAAACTACGGCCGAGGAGACTGCCTTGTTTCTGTGTCTCTCCATTTGTCAGGGGTTCTCAAATGGTGTGCTTGCCGAGATGAAGTGACAGGCAGTAATTAGAGGAGTAGTCTACCCAGGCAACGTTTTAGCCCGGACGGCAGTTTTTTGCCGGAATCCGGGCAATTTAAATTCAAGAAATCAGGTACTTGCAATGTTTGAAATCCATTTTTGAGGTTGGAAATGGATTCAGCACTACCAAAATCCCTTAGGGCACTCAAAATACTTAAGTTTAACAACTGCAAACATGATTCTGATGAAATCTTTGCCGGATTTTTTAAAAATCTTTGCCGGAGTCCGGGCTAAAACGTTGCCCGAAAACGACAGCCCGTAATTAGACATATAGTACCTTTTTCTCACCTATTTTGTGCCATTCGTACAGCGGTCCACAGTGTCTTTCATGTAAGTGGGTACGTACATTTTTTACATTTCTTCCATCTATTTCTTGGGTTAGCAAAGAGGTAACCTCCGAGGAAATCGCTAACCTGGACGCAAATTATTTATGTACCGCCAAAATTTTAGCAAAAGATCTGAATAATTACATAGTTGTGGACTGTAGGGATGTTACATTTGACTTCTTTCCGATCTTCTCTTTTAGGGTTAGTTTTTATTTCTCATTTTTGCCCGGACTGTTTTATTTGGTTACAGGATTCTGAATTTCTATGAAGCGCACCACGGGAGTGAAAGAGTTGCTTCACTGTCTTACTCTTAACCATTTTTTAATTTGTCAGTTGTTCCAGGGGTGATATTGAGGGGTTGTAAATGTTGCAATACATATATAGTTATTCCAGGGAAAGATGCTTTGTTTTGAATTTCTTTGGCACTTATTGCCTATTTGATTGTTCTTTTTTACCCTCTTTTGTTGCCCGGCCAGTTTTATTTTGTGGCAGGGTTTTTGACTTGTGTGAAGCTAACCAGTTGAGTGGAGTTACTTCACTGCCTTACTCAACCGTTTGTTAATTCATTGGTTTTTTCAGAGTGAAATTGCGGAAAATTTAGAGGGTTTTTAACGTTGCAGTAGATATAACGTTATACCAACTAAAGGTGGTTTTCTTTTAAATTCTGTTAGTTATTGCTCAATTTAATGGAATTTCATGATTATTGGTTAATTATTGGAAATAAAGTCATATTGGAAAATCTGCAACAGGTTTAAAAAGGGTCAGGTAGAAGAAGACTCGCAACCGCATAGAGGATTGACGCACAACCACATATCTTCCACAGGTTTATTTGGGTTGTTTATCATCTATTTAAATCTAATTAGAAATCCGCATATGATACCATAACTTATTATTACCAGCATGCATATGAAGTTCAAATGGAACAACGATCTTTTTAAGAAAAGTGTTACATAGAATTGGGATTAAACAGTGCCCATGTAGAGACCGCTCCATTTGGTGGCTCCGATGGGTGGCACCGAAAACATTACGTCCATTTCACATTAAACGTATAAACTCTACTCAAAATCATTTTGATTTCTTCCTCCCTTCTTCTTCTTTTTCTTTTTCTTTTTTTTTTTTTAATAGCAAAATTATGTGAATTTTGGAACCATTTTCTCTCATACTTAAAGCCAGATTAAGATAAATAAAAAGAAAGCCTATCTTCATTGCACTCAAAGACCAGATTTAAACCTTGCAAATGAAGTCCATAAGTTTGGCATGAACCTATTCTAAATCGTGACCAACCTAATTCCACTTGAGGTGGAGGTGGTTTCTACGAGCAGAACAGTTGAAATTTACAACTTGAATTATAATATAATTCAATTTTTTTTTTCATATCATTGCTTGGAATATGGTTTGTAACCCAAACCTTTAGTATTTCTTTCAAAATCATCTATATGAAATTTTATTTATATTGGTTTCCTTTTCCAAAAGAGTTTTCAATGCAATCTTGATTATGGTTCTATGACTCCCTTCATCCATGCTTTTGTAGATTGTTCATGAAATATGATGAGTTGAGTTGTTTGTAAATTTTTCAAGTTGGTTTTTTTTTTTTTCAATTATATATTTAAATTATAGTTTTTTTTTTCCTTTTTTTTTATACCATTTTCAAGAACAGATTTTAAATTTCTAGTTTTAAATATCATTTTAATATGCATTTAAATTGTCATATTATAATAAGAATTTAAAAATCATTTTTCAAAAGTGTTATAACTTTGTATAGTTATTTGGCATATTATAAAAAGAATTTAAAAATCATTTTTTAAAAGTACTCTAACTTTGTATAGTTATTTGGGCTCTTGTTTATTTAATAAACTTTTATTTTTACCTTCTCACATTAACCTATAATTCATACTCAGTAAACATTTATTTTTACCTTCTCAAATTATAATTCATACTCATTAGAATATATTAACAAACTTAGATACCCGACTAACCTAAGGCATTGCTCTTAATTACAAGTTTTAAATCTGCTCTCAACACCCATTTAATAAAATTAATGTAGTAAAGGATCACTTGCCTTCTTTTTTATTAGAGTTTGTGAGTGGCCACTTTCATTAGTGGGCCCATATACTTCTCTTTGTTTATGTGGTTAAATTCTTATCTTTTGCCATTACCTTGATTTTTACCTTTTTGGAAATCCCTACTCTTTATTTCCTCAAAATTTTATGAATATGTGTAACATTCCATGCAATTGAAGGGGTGTGGGAATATTCGCCCGTAGTTTGTGACTCTTGATCATGAACATAGCATGATATTAGGTCTTTACTTCTTTTTTTAATTTATTTTTGTGTATCTACTATTTGGATTATTTGTTGCTATAAGTTGGATACTCATCCAACTTTCATAAAGCAATAGCTCCCTTGGTTCATGAATTAGAATTAAAGAGTTAGATAATTTGGTTAATTAGGGGTAGTAACTATGGTTTTACCATTTAGGGCATGGTTTTTTGGATGTGGGGGCAAAATGTAGCATATAGAAATGGACCTTTCATGTTTTTTTCTAGTGTGGACCTCGGAGATCAGTGAGCGTCTACGAACAAATTGTACAAGGTAGATACACCCAAAAGGATCACTTCTTGCTAGCTCAACCACGAATCCTAACCTCTAGAGTGTCAAGAGAATTGGACTAGTTACCTCTCAATAGAAAAGTTTCTTTAACGACAGGGACTCAACCAATTGAGCTAATCCTAGGGGCTAACTTGACCTTTCATGTTACTCTACCTTATGATGGTTTTTTAAAGGGGTACCAACCTTGCATGGTGATCCATTCTTTTTTTCCCATCTCTTTTTCAACCTTGAATTTAATTTAGTTAATTGGTCTCCTCCTTTGTAGTTAGGCCTTACCAACATTAACTTATGACATGAAAACACTAGTCATTCTAGTGCTACTCTTACCATAAGCCTTTATCAAATGGCACTAGAGAGGGCTGTGATAGGGCCAACAAAGAGTGTTGACTTTGACTACTTGTTTTTATTGTGTAGGCAAAGTCCATTCAATCAAATTAGTCCAATGGAGGGTCCCTTGACTTCAATTAGGTTTAATCATTACCAATGGACCCTCACCTTGGTTGGTTCTATGTGTCTTTTTCTTCTCTCAGGAGTCAAACTCTTATCTTTTTCATTATGTTGTAGTCTCTCCTGATTTAGAATTTTGACGCTTTGCTTCCTTTCAAGTTTGTAAATCCATAGACATTATGCATGATTTTTCCTATTGCTGAGATTCTCTTTTGTTGATCTACAACAATTTTCTAGTCCCTTACATAATAGAGAGTTGGTTAGCTTTCTCTATTTGGAATTGCCCATGCCTCCCCTTTTGTTGACATTCTTGTTTGTAAATTGATAGAGGCTAGGCAGAATTTTTTCAAAGGAGTTTCTCTTTTATTTTCAAAGGAGTTTCTCTTTTATTGGTCAACAACATTTTTTTAGTTTCACACATAATAAAGAGTTGGTTGTGGCTCCTTCTTGTTGAAATAGTCACACAACCCATTTAATTGTATGTATTTTTTGCTTAAATCTCACTTGTTTTCCCTTACTTTCTAGTTTTATATAAAGTTTGAGTGTTTTTAGTTGAAGATTCATTTTCCTCATTTCAAATCTTCACTTGCCCTATCCTGAAAGTGCGAGTTTATAAGGGTGGTAATTAAAAGAGAGTTCAAGGGTAAAGGATTAAGATTTAAAACATTGTGATACTATAAAATATTTTCAATAAGAACACGAGGAGACAAAGGTAAATTATATGGATCCTCACCTTCTTGGCCAAATTTAAGAATTGGCAATTGCCTTACATACGTTAGATCTTATTCAATACATTATTGACTTTTTGCCTTACAAATACCTTTGGGATTACACCAGATGGGAAGACCTTATTGGATACGTTTGGGTCTACAAGAGATGAGAAATTTTTTATTTTTTATTTTTATTTTTTTTGGTTATTTATAGACATGGCCATATTATTAAGATAGTGGAAAGTTCACACATTAAAGTAAGATGATCCCAAGAATTATTATTGATATCATGGGTTAGTTGATGAGTTTTAGATAAATATAATTATGATATATGATCCTTTGCCTTCTTTTTTCAACTTTGTTGCTTGTTTACTTCAAATTCATTTTAATATTTTTTTTATTTATTACTACTTGCATTATTTATTTCCACTTTAAATTTATTTCTTTACTTTTTAAAGTATGTTGTTAATATTTTGTAATAATTAGTTTGTGAACATTTTTCTTTATTGTTTATTTATTTTGCCTCATTTTTTTTTTCACAACTTCTATCCCAATAAGTCTAATATGCTAAACTATGGAGAAAGTCATTAATGACATTCAATTTAGATACCTTTAATTATCTATTTTGTTCAAAATATACCAGATTTGTGCCCTATCCCCACCTTTGTTGCACTCATAGGTGTGTGCCCTATGCCCCACCTTTTTTGCACTTATAGGTGTGCATCCACAAGTGCAAGGACAAGTAGTGACATGCCACTTGGTAGACTTGGAATTTGGTGAAAGCTATAATAGCAAACCTTCCATTCGATTTGGCAAGCCACCATTAACTTTTCCTATCATATGCAATTTAATTATTGCTTATTTGAATTTTTGCTTATTTTCATTCTTGGCGGATAGTAGTAAGTAAAATGCAACCAGGCGGTCTCGCATTTTTATCCTGTGTGTTCACCGGCAAGATTTGGTCACTGTTCTCTCATTAAATCATTGGCTCGGAATGGAGTCTGGACAATTTCATCAATACACATTCGAGGTTTGGGGAGCGTCAAAAGGTAAATATAAATATAGAGGACAATTTTTATCTGATTTGGGAGGTATCGCTTGCACGCAACCGTCTTGTTTTTGATGGAAAGTCGGCAAACATTACTCATATTCATGGGGCCATTATGGTTTGGTCGGCTGCTCAATCTCAATCTGTTTCGACTTCAAAGGATATATTCTTGACGGCTGTATATTTTGATGGGGCTCAACAAGAGGGCTGCTTTGGAGCGTGGATTAAAATGGAGAATCTGGATCATTATCAGACCTTTTGGAATAGTGAGAATGGCTCAAACATTAAGGCGGAGCTTCTTGCATTAGGAGTGGTTTGTGGGTGGTTTATAATCTAGATTTACAATGTGTAAATGTAGTTTACAGAGTTGGATCTGTCAAATAAAAAATTTGCTTCACAAGCTCAATGATCCACCTTTAATGCATAAATATAGAGATCAATTCTCGTGCTGATCATCTTTCAAAGCAGGGCCTCTCTGTACCTACAGGCAACATCCATATATATCTTTTTCGGTGGGGGTGGACGGTCTTTTGCACAAGAAATATGAAATTTCTCTGCCGTAATCGTGCCATCGTTTTTGTTTTTTTGTTATATCACCCTGTGGTATTGTACTTGCAGGGTTCAGTCGGTGTGGTACTTAGATATAAGTTTATTTTTGGTGCAGCTGTGTCAGGACTCTTGCAAGCGAGCCGGTCACGCAATCTAGCGAGCCTGCTATTTATCTCACTCTTTCTGTCATTGGTCCTGTGTTTTATGAATGTGAGAATGTAGTTTTTTTCATCTGAACAGGAGTCAGCTTCATGAGAGGTTGATGTCATTCGTCACCTACAGGATAAGCTCTAGGCTCATGTGCAGAATATAGATGATTTTTATACAGGGGCGCCTCTCAGAGGCCTATATCATACCTTTTTTTGATTCTGGGAGTTTCCTTCACAATTTTCTATGTGGAATATGTTTGTGATGAATTTCACTTTTCACTTTTATAGGACTATGCATCTGGGATGTTTTATGATAGTTTTCTTTTTCTCTTTTCAGCACCCCTGAGTTATGGGAGTATTGGATGTGGGATTGTTCATTATCAATGTTTATGATTGATAAAATGCACATATGATCTGGACTGATGATGTATTGTTTATTTTCATAATATAAACAATAATTTTTTCATCTTCATAATATAAACAGCGGTTTTTTCTTTTCTGAAAAAAAAAAGAGGTATGCAAAATCTGCTGTAATTCTCTTTCAACCGCAAAACGACGAATTTTCAGGAGTACGCGGCATTATCCTTGCAGAGGGCTCCTAACATGAAACACGATTTACTCATAAACAAAATAATTTTATCTCTACAAATTTTTAGAATCTCTTTAAAAATATTTTAGTATATATGAATCCAATATAGCCATCCCTCGATAAAAAAGAAAAAAAAAACACTAAAGACTACCACATGCCTTTATTCCACCTATATGTGAGTTAAGGTTAATCATTTATTCCGCCTGTGGAAAATAAATAAAACATTTAACACTGCATCGTTCCTTTATTCCACCGTGCCATCACCCACCTATTCATCAAATAGGATAGCAGCGGGGTTTTGGATGAAAATAAATTTATTAAAAATTAAATAAAATCTAGACGCGAGAAGTAACAATTCAAAACCCGATGAATATTTGATGATGCAGCGAATTTGTGGAACTAGTTGTGGATGGATAATCGCTCCCTTCATTGCCGGACTGTCGTTGGGATGTCGGTGAAGTAAAAAGCTGAAAGCTAAAAGGGCTCGTGACCGTTTGAAAGCAGAGGATATGACACGTTATGTTTCACACACTCTGCTGACTTTCATTTCATCTTCTTCTTTACGCTGTATTGTCATTGCCTGTTTCTTGTTGCTAATCGTTTACTCTTCATGGCCATGCATCTTGGTTTTTACAGTGCTTTATCTTTATAAGGTTTTCCTTTGTGTTCTCATTGTAATGAATGCTTTTGGTTGATGCTTTTTTTTTTTTTTCATTTTTTTATCTCTTTGCATTGTTTGCTGGGCAAGTTTATTTATAAGGTTTTCCTTTGTGTTCTCATTGTAATGAATGCTTTTGGTTGATTTTTTTTCTTTTTCATTTTTTTATCTCTTTGCATTGTTTGCTGGGCAAGTTTATTTTGCGGCAGAAGGTAAAGAAGATGATAAGTGGGTAGATATGAAACCTGATATCTTGGATTTTTATGAAATTGTTAGAAGAGATATAGTGTATATAATATGATACAAAGGTAATTTTTTTGAGAAATATGTACAGAAATGAATTTGAAACGGCTTTTGATGTGTGACAGGTGCATAGGAGGTTTTTTCTCCTGACGAAGCAGAAAGCGAGAAGATTGTCTTGTTTCTATGGGAGGAATCTTTCGTTCGACGAAACGGGAGCTGATGTGACAGCTCCTGATCCCCTGGCTCCAGCGACCCCATCTTCCTCAGGTGCGATGTGGACCCCGCCTCTCCAGCTCTCGACGGCAGCGGACGGCGATGGCTCCGAGCGCTTCCTCCACCACCCCTCCCCCTGGCGCCGCTCCTCCTCCCGCCCGCCACTCCCAAGACCCCCCGGCCACCTACCTCCATGCCTCCTTGCCTAGAACCGAGTTCTAGTTTATTGCCGCAGTTTTTTAAATAATTAATTAATTCAAATTTAAATGTCGCGCCCACACATCTCCACCGTCCAATTTTGTCTTCGAAGCGACGGCTGGGGTTGTGATCCTCCTCTCCTGTCACACGGATCACGACAGCCTGCGCTTCGTATTAAATGTAAAATGAAAACCCGCAGAAAGATACCACTAATAGCATAGAAATCAGTGGAGGTGGGAGCAGCGGCGGGCAAGGATATGTGAAGGAGACAGTTACCTTCATAATCATGGTTGACTTACAGATCTCTCCCTCCTCAACCATCACCAACCTTAACTTGCTGAATAGGCTCAATGTCAAAGATTTATCTGATTTGGCGGAGCGAAACGCAAGTGTCAGTACCAATGAGGTAAGGAGCTGCTATAGTTGTTTATAGTTTGTGTTAATAATGCTGTTAATGGGAAGACCATAATAATTTTATATTTTATTAGGCACTGGAGCTGCTATGGGTTGCTCTGGTTTCCACGACTCCTTTGAACGACGTTTTTGGCGCTGCCCTATTCAGAAGTAGACAAAAGTAATAGTGGTTTGAAGACCTTAATTTACCGAAGGACTGTTATTCGCCATATAATGCTGGTCTTCAAGAGAATACTCTCAGGTTATGTTTTGGGTGTTGGAGGGTCGAGGGTGTACTTTTTGAATTTTTGAATATGCTTTTTCAAAATGGTCATTAGTCGAAATGCTATAGTTGCAAGTATTTCGCAGTGGAATTCATAGGTCGCATACCGAACAAGGTGTATCATTTACTTTTGACAGAGGTTTAAAAGATGCAAGCTGTTTGCTTTTAACGGACGTTTAACAGATGCAATGCAAGTAGTATTAATTATATGTATCATTTACTTTTGACGGAGTTTTAAAAGATGCAAGCTGTTCAATGCTTTTAACGGATGTTTAACAGATGCAATGCAAGTAGTATTAATTATATTTTAAATTTCTAGATCTGTGATCAGCGATTCTAGGCATCGTCTACCTGCCAAGGATTCTACATTTTATGTGATTCGGCGGGTTAATTTCATTTTCCTCAAGGATGCAACAATTAAATAGTAAATTATTTTGGCTGTTCGATTCAGAGGTCCACTTTGTACCTACTCTGATAGTTTGTCTGTACCCTATTGGTTTCCACTACAGTTAATTTCGTTCTCTTGCTCTGAACATAATGATATGTGTTATATATATATTTTTAGTGCATTGTAGTTATTTACTTAGACACTTACCCATCTACTGTACTCTTTGAGAGGACATGCAGACTCTGGTATTCCTCTGGAATTCTTCCAAACCTCTCAAGTATCTTTACCCTTACCAACTGACATTAACTAACAAAATTAGTTACAAAGAACTATCACAATTTATTATTCTACAAACCTAGTATCCAGTATGTTCATGGCATGAGATTTCTAATTTCCCTATGCTGGGATTTCTATCAAACAATATTTAAGTTTTCCTACTGAATGAAGTCATGCCTAAGCTAATAAAAAAAAACTACTTAACTATTGTTTCATTTCAGTTTTCATTTAGAAACCATTCAGCAATGTAGCAAGGTTTATAAAATTATTTATCTTCCTCCACTGGACAACCACTTAAGCTTAGTTAGTCCTCCCGACCTTGAGAAGGGCGATCATGTTTAAATTTAGTTAGTCCTCCCAACCTTGAGAAGGGCGATCATGTTTGCTTCTGCCCACCAAGCTTTTGCCCTTGAACAATGACCACAATTGCCTCACAGTTCAATTCCTAAGGCAATGGGACAGCATTCCAACCTCTAGTAATCACATCAAGGTACTCGAGTGACTACGAAAAATTAGAACCAACCCCTTCCTCTCTTCAGATTTCTATAATTATGTGGAAAGGCAGTTGTAACTCTGCAACCGTCTCAATTATCCAAGATATATTCATAACAAAATATAAAATAGAATTCATATGTTTACTTATATTTATTTAATTGAATTGAGTTGTTAATAACAAAATTACCATAATAAGTTTTCAAACAAACTTTTAACAACCAATTACTAGATCTATGCTTTAGATGAATATATGCTAGTTATACTCCAATGAATAATCTACATCTATTAAATAAATAAAAAAACCAAAAATTAAAAATTAAAAAATTGTAATAGGTTTTTGTTTTTAATTTCATTGTTTAATTTATTTTAAAGATTGAGTTATTAAAAATTTACAAAATTATCAACCTCTTTTTGTTTAATTTCATTTTTATAAAAGTATAACATTAAAAAAACGATACCGAATGGATATAATATATAATTGAAATATTTAATCATCCTAAATTGAATTTCATTTTTATAAAATTATAAAAATAAAAAAAACGATACCCATTCTATATAACATATAATTAAAATATTTAATTATCTTAAAATGAAGATTTCAAGGATAAAACTAAATTACCATCCAGGTAGGGTTTTTAAACGTGAGATTACCATTGCGAAAGCAAACATAAAATACGATGTGATATTGGCAGGTAGACGGTGCCTAGGATCGCTGATCACAGATCTGGAAATTTAAAATATAATTAATACTACTTGCATTGCATGTGTTAAACGTCCGTTAAAAGCAAACAGCTTGCATCTTTTAAACCTCCGTCAAAAGTAAATGATACACCTTGTTGGGTATGCGACCTATGAATTCCACTGCCACTAATGACCGTTTTGAAAAAGCGTATTCAAAAATTCAAAAAATACACCGTCGACCCTCCAACACCCAAAACATAACGTGAGAGTATTCTCTTGAAGACCAGCAATATATGGCAAATAACAGTCCTTCGGTAAATTAAGGTCGTTAAACCACTATTACTTTCGTCTAAGGTCTTTAAACCACTATTACTTTCGTCTACTTCTAGACAGGGCAGCACCAAAAACGTCGTTCAAAGGAGTCGTGGAAACCAGATCAGCCCATAGCAGCTCCAGTGCCTAATAAAATATAAAATTATTATGGTCTTCCCATTAACAGCATTATTAACACAAACTATAAACAACTATAGGTTTCGCTCCGCCAAATCGGATAAATCTTTGACATTGAGCCTATTCAGCGAGTTAAGGCTGGGGATGGTTGAGGAGGGAGAGATCTGTAAGTCATCCGTGATTATGAAGGTAACTGTCTCCTTCACATATCCTCGCCCGCCGCTGCTCCCACCTCCACTGATTTCTGCGCTATTAGTGGTATCTCTCTGCGTGCAAGGGTTTTCATTTTACATTTAATACAAAGCGCAGGCTGTCGTGATATGTCATGATCCGTGTGACAGGAGAGGAGGATCACAAGTCCAGCCTTTGCTTCGAAGCCAAAATTGGACGGTGGAGATTTGTGGGCGCGACATTTAAATTTGAATTAGTTAATTATTTAAAAAATTGCGACAATAAAACTCGGTTCTATGGCAAGGAGACATGGAGGTAGGTGGCCGGGGGGTCGTGGGAGTGGCGGGCGGGAGGAGGAGCGGTGCCAGGGAGAGGGGTGGTGGAGGAGGCGCTCGGAGCCTTCGCCGTTCGCTGTCGTCGAGCGCTGGAGAGGCGGGGTCCACATCGTGCCGGAGAAAGATGGGGTTGCCAGAGCTAGGGGATCGGGCGCTGTCACAACAGCTCCCTATTTGTCGAACGAAAGACTCCTCCGTTTCTATGTGTCCCTTTATTTGTCAGAGGGGTTCTCATAAATGGTGTGCTTGCCGAGATGAGATGACAGAGAGGGATCAGACCAGACATATGGTACTTTTTTTCCCATTCGTACAGCGGTTCATAGTGCAGCGGTTCATAGTGCCTTTCCTTTAATGTAAGTAGGTAAGTTAGCCGTAGTCTAACTAGACTGTTTTTTTTGCCTTGAAATTATAAAAATAAATTTTGGTAAAATTTTAAGAAAATATCATAGGGAGTTTTGTAAATTTAAATTATACCTATAAAATATATTATAAGTAATATATTATAAGTATTTAAGAGGTTTTTGATAGTATTGATATCATTTTCACCATAAAAACATTCAAACACTGCTAACCTTAAAATTTAGTAAATTTTTTTTACCCAGTTTCAGATCAATTTTGGCCGGCAATTCTTCTACCTCCATAGACAACTCCCATTTTTTACATTTTTTACGGAGTTAGGGAAAGAGGTAACCTCCGAGGAAATCGCTAACCGGGACGCAAATTATTTATAATTATTTATGTATCGCCAAAATTCTAGTAAAAGATCTGAATAATTACATTGTTGTGAACTATAGGGATGTCACATTTGACTTCCTTCCGATCTTCTCTTTTAGGTTGTCTTTTATCTCTTGTTTTTTACCCTCTCCTGTGGCCTGGACGGTTTTATTTGGTTGCAGGATTCTGAATTTCTAGGAAGCTAACCATGGGAGTGAAGGAGTTCCTTCACTGTCTTACTCTTAACCATTTTTTAATTTATCATTTGTTCTAGGGTGATGTTGCGGGGTTGTGAATGTTGCAATACATGTATACTTATTCCAAGTAAAGATGCTTTGTTTTTAATTTCTTTGGCACTTATTGCATATTTGTTTTTTCATTTTGACCCTCTTTGGTTGCCCAGCGGGTTTTATTTTGTTGCAGGATTTTGGACTTCTGTGAAGCTAAACAGTTGAGTGAAGGAGTTACTTCACTGCTTTACTCCATTTGTTAATTCATTGGTTGTTTGAAAGTGAAATAAATTGCGAGGGTTTTTAACGTTGCAATACATATACAATTATTGCTTTTTAATCTTTGCTAGTTCTTGCTCAATTTAGTGGCAATTCATGATTATTGGTCAATTATTTAAAATAAACTCATATTTTCAAATATGCAACAGGTTTAAAGGGGTCGGGGTCAGTGATCAAATTTGAAGGGCGGGTCTTAATTTCAATTAGAAGGGCATATATTTATGTCGCCCTTCCATGATGAAGGGCTTTAAAAAAAAAAACATTTCAATTGACCACAATACATTATTTTTACATTTCATTTTCAGAAAGACAAAATCATCAATAAAATTGAAGCGGTTGCTATAAATTCCATCTCCTGTGAGCGGTTGTCGAATTCTTGAATTGAAATGACAGACTTAAAGAATTCTGCAAAATGTACCTATGTGAAATCTCAGGTGTTTATCTTCAAACTTTTGCAAATGTACATAATTTCATATAAAAACTTGTCAATTCAAAACAAAATGGTACAGTTGGAATCCAGCAAAGTATAAGTTGATTTGATGGGGAACGATACCATGCTTCTCCTCGACTCTTTGGGATCAGGATTCAGTGTTAGTAACAGCAGGACGAGGCCTACAAAATGAGAAGTTTGCACTGGTAGGTATTACTATTCATGTTACTGTCTGATATTGGAAGGCTGTCATAAACTCTGTAAAATCAAAACTCGCTCAGCCTAATAAATTATAATCCATTTAAACTTTTTAGTTGAAGAAGACCACTCGGCAAGGTGGAAACCAACATTAGCTTCTTGTGCAGCAAGAGATAGAGGGTCCTACTGTTATATTCCGGACAGGACTTGCCAACATTATCTTCTTGTGCAGGAAGAGATACAGGGTCTTGCTGTTATATTCAGGACAGGAGATATAGGGTCTCGTTGTTATATTCAGGACAGGAGATACAGAGTTTTGTTGTTTTTTTTCAATGGGAAAATCCAGACAGATTATTTAGGCAGATTCGCCCAGAGTCTAGACAAGTAGGGCTTAATCCCAAAAGTTTTAAAGAGATTTGACCTCTTGACCAAGTACCAATTGAACTAACTCTTAGAGCTAGAGCTAAAGTCTTACTAGGGTCTCACTGTTATATTCAATATAAGTTTATAATAAAAACCTTTTCTATTCTTTCTATATTGAGTCGTTAAGAGAATTGTTCAATTTGCAGTTATCTTCTGTGAGAATAAAATATTACAACTCTTTAACGCAAACACTGTCTGATATCAACCAGGATTTTCTGTGTAAGAGTTTTCTAATTAAATTACGATATCTTCGCTATGGTTCGTAGACAGCTTCAACAAGATAGTGAAGGGGTCCCTTCCATTTGAAAATTCTTATGCAAGTAATCTTCTATTTGGGAACAATAGTGTTGTATAGAACTAATCTAATTTTATATTTCAGTAAATGAGAATATGCATATCAAGACTGCAATTTTATATTTCAGTAAATGAGAATGCATATCAAGACTGCAGTAGCGCGTTTAAGGGAACAACAGTGTTGTAAAGAGCTAATCTAATTTTATATTTAAGATATATCCTCTTCTCTTAATTTCCCCAAAAAAGGGGATTCAGCAGAACACGTATTTCCAAGCGTTGAATACCAAATTGATCTAAAAGGAAAGTATAAACTTCTTCCAAACTTCATAAATGCTTTTGATTATGAAAAACGTCCGGAGTTACAAAATAAAGAGTCAAAATAATTTTACAAACATAAAATAATTTATTAAGCTTACCATAATGTTTACCTCTACATATCTATGTAATTTTTTTTACTGTGAATGCAATTTCTAATATCCTAATATAGCTAAATTTTGAGCTATTGGACTTAATGATCCCCACTTAATCCTATTAATCCTTACTTATTGAAATTGATTTATATTAGAATTGCTTTTTTAATGCTTTTAAAACTGACATAATACCCCCCTCCGTTTGTAACAGGATTTTCATTTAGACAAAGAGACAGAGATAGTATTTGATCGCTTCTAGAATGGCATCAATCTTGTTAAGCAGGACAAGGACAAAAGGATTTTTAAGGGAATTTTCTATATTGCTATCAAGGACGTTGACAGTTCAGATGTGGACGATTTAAAAGATGAATTCGAAGAAAAAATTTCCAGAATGTGTTCCAAAACTCATGAAAACTTTCTCTCAAAAATGTATGGTGGAAAGGTTGAAATAGCAGCAATGCCTCCGTATAATAGACCTGATTACCATAATAGCTTAAGGGATATAGCAAGTACAGTAGCAGAGATGAATTCATGCTATCACAATGGTACTGCTTTCTTGAATGATGTGAAAATTGTGATATCTCAGATTGCAGCAAAAGACTGGACATCTGTAGATGGTAAACGTGTAGCACTCAGGGTGGACATATTAAGGAGAAATTCAAAGCCTGCTATAGATAGAGGATGCCTCTCCGCCACAGGGGATATCCAAATGCTAGTTAATTTGGATACGCAGGAAGAAGTTTCAGATTTCCCCGTAGTTGTTGAGGAAGTGAAATTGAATGAGCTCAGAAAGACAGACACCATCCACAAATGACTACACTCAAAAGCACATTAAGCAATACCGTCAATGCAGAAGTGCCTAAGATATCTTAGGAAGTTGCAGGCATAAACAGTAGAAGTTTAAGTGAGTCAGAGCATAAACAATGAGAAGTCTAAGGAACTCGGAACGCTAGAGGCATCAAAACACTGAATCCATTCCAAGAACTTAAGAAGAAACTCTTCCCAGACTCTCAATATGGGCTGAACATAAATATTTGAATGATGAAGTACTTAAAAAATCAACTATCAGCAAAACACAATGATTTACTTCTGAAAAATACAAATTAAAATACCCTAACAACTCCTGAACATAAACAATATGGAATTGTGTATACACAGATAGGCTTGAAAGATGGACGGATTCAAGGGTTTTGAGTACCTGGTTGTTTGTGCAGCCGATTGAAAATATTTTATCGTTGAGCTCTGAGTCCTGAGTCCTGACACTCCTGAGTCCTGAGCAGTGAGACTGAGGAATGGCTCTTTGGCTACAGGTTGCAAACTTGCATGTTGCAGTTCTTCTCTTCTCCAACGCAATGAAAAGAAAAACCTTAGCTCTGAGTCTGAAGCTCGAGTCATGGGCCCCTAGTGCGTTGATAAAATAGCTTCTAGACACAGGTCTGCAGTGCGCTGCTTGAGATAGCTTTATTGCATTCAACCACATATCATAACATACGATTTATTGTCATGTCCATAGGTTCACTGAGACCTTGATGTTTAGTTAATGGCTTATTATTTATCATTACTCTAATAAAAGACATCTATCCAGGCCCTATGGTCTGATTATCTAAGGGTTTTCACTGTTATGCATTGTCACCCTGAAGAAGCCCTACCACGGTGATCTGGTCCAATTACACAGATCTGTAGGGCTGTCACATCTCACACTGCTTTGGGGGTACAAATTGTTGTCTACTGGTCTCCAAACTGCTATACAAAACTATGTTTTCTACTAGAGAGAGGCCATCGAATTTACAATACTTTGCTAAAATTCACAGTAGGGTACCTCATGGTCTTAGGGCTCTTCAAAATCTGCCGCAAAATTCACATAACAACATGAAATTTTAGTCCAATTTGGCTGTAGAATCTGCCCTAGGCCACCTCAATATCAATGTCATAAGTCTACCACATGTATCATCATTTTCAGGCTAAAATGAAACTTGTAGAAGCTGTTATCAAGGGCTTGGACATAAGCTTAATGTTGGTCTGATCATTATATGATTGTACTAGCTACTATGAAAGCCACAAGCTGCCAAGATACCCAAAAATTCATATTACTAGACTATATTCGTTGCTTTATCATTTACCAAAGATGCCTCAAACCTGTGATTACAAATCTAGATGAGAAAGTGATTCATTCAAAAATCAAATGTTATTATTCAAGATGTAATGCTTCCCTGTTTTAGGCCTTCTTTCATCACGGGTCATTGGCATATTTCACGAACGTCACCAATTGGTAATTGAGTCATTGAAACAGTAGAAGTGTCAAAAGTTTCCTATGCAACGCGATTTTTTCTCCTGAAATTAACACTTGCAATCTTCTATCCCGGACTTCCAATCATAAGAAATCATAACTCATGGGCATCCACAACCATTGATGCCCTGAGTATCACACAAATGTTGTTAGGATATGTACAAGAGAAACACTTTCAAATCATGATGTATTGCCTTTGTTCAGGGTTTGGATGACTTGGATGCTAGAGGCTATCAAGAGGTTGTCTCTTCTTTCTAATCTCATACTGCCATTTTAAACAAAACAAAAATGTCCATATTTGCCTTCAAAATTTTGTAACACGGTCCCAAAAGATGGGAACTTGGGAAGCTATCCAAATCTTCACTATGACACCTACAGGACAGTCACAAATTTTCTCAAGCTATCCATTCAAACAGTCTAGGATTCATCTCATTTCGCTATAATTTGGCAATCACAAGGAGTAATTTTTAGGGGGGTCTTGTTTGGTGACTGAAACTCCAGGGAAATACAGTCCAATGGGTAACCATTTTGTGTGGTGTTTTGGGGTAATTTTGCCCTAAGATATCCTGACAGTTAACCTTTCTTTTCTATTACAATGGTTAAAATTTAATTGATAATTTCTACTATGTCTTTAGTAATACAGTGAACAAAGGTAGCTAGAGAAAATTTGAATAAACAACAACATAATAATATTTGGCAATATATTGCTCAATAACATATAAAACCAGTGCCACAATATGAAACTTAATTCAAACAACTTCAGTTCCTCACAGCTGAGGACTATGAACTACGACAAATCCAAATCCACAGTAACAATTATCCTAACCAGGGATCACAAATTTATAAATGAATTCTGTTTCTTATGATTTCTGGTCTTTATGCTATCTAAGTTGTCAATTTCGAACCTGCTATAATCTCGACTTCCTTGAGCCACCGCAATTCTTCTCCTGCTGCCAAACTACGTTCCTTTTATCAGAGGATCCGAGCTGCAGAACAATTTTAGATTTCAATAAATGTCCTCGCTAGCCTGTTGAGGCTTCTCCTCCATAGGTCGAATATGACCAGGCTCAGTGGTTGCCCTTTATTCCGTGTTTCCTGCTAGAGTCAAGAACCAAACTCCAACAACCTTGAAACCCTCCTCACTGCTCAATTCAAATAAGTTCTGCTTCAGGAAACTAGGGTCCAACTATCCCAGAACTCGACATTACAAACTTGTATTGTAACTTCGCTGCCTGAGGCCTCCAGGCTCCAACAGGTTCGGCTTCCTCGGGAATCCATAACTTGGAAGTTGGTAAGGTCGGCTTGGAGTTGGCAATGCCATTAATTGTCTTCAATGTTGTTCCTTCAATGCTCCACTACCACAGTCCACTAGGCAGCTGCCAGCAACCTTGGACTTGGAGACTAGAGTGACCACTGACCAGTGAGGAGTCAGCCACGCATACAAGTAAGTGAACTATGACGGGTCTACCGTCTACCGTCTTCGTTGCAACTTGCGACACTTCTCTGCTCACGAGTCACTGACTCACTACCCCTGCCACGCAAATTGCAATGCATTCCACGGAAGAGCCACTGGAAAAAAAAATTGTGACGGGCGCTGACAGGGCAGCACTTCTGAAAACATTTTATAATATTATTCAACCTTCTTTTAAAACTTGTAAAAATTCAAAATTAAATTTTGTTTGACGGGTAAATTTGCCTCCTCACTTCTCTGACGTGCCAGAGACCCTTTGAAGGGCTCTGACGTGTTCAAATTTGATCACTGGTCGGGGTCGGGGTCGAGGTAGAAGAAGAATCACATCATAGAAGATTGACGCACAACCTCATGTCTTCCACAGGTTTATTTATGTTATTTATCATTTATTTAAATTCTAATTAGAAATTCTCATATGATACCATAACTTATCTAATACCAGCTTGCTTATAAAGTGATCATGCCTGTCACATTTTTGAAGCAGTCTTTAGTGGTCTAGGCTAACAACCATCCAAAATTCAGGTAACATGTCTTACTCAACCACAAGACTCTTTTCATAAACTTTGTAATCAGTCTAGTATGTCTTCTTTCTTTGTCATTTTCAAAGAACAAGTGTGAAATAGAATTGGAGTTAAAGTATGCCCATGTAGAGGCCGCTGCCATTGGTTGCTCTAATGGTGGAGAAGATGAATGCCACAGAAAATACAGTGATGTTGGTACATCATGCCCATTCACACCAAATGTATAAACTCTATCTAAAATCATTTTGATCTCTTCCTTTGTTTTTGTATTTCTGTAGCAAAATCTATGCGAATTTTGGAACCATATTTTCAACCATACTTAGAGCCACATTAAGATACATAAGAGAAGTCCTATCTTGCATCGCTCCCTTACACAAGATTAAAACCTTGCAAATGGTGTCCATAACTTTGACGTGAGCATATTCTAAATAGTGACCAACCTAACTCTATTGGAGGTGAAGGTTTCTACAAGCATGAGAGTCGAAATTTACAACTTGAATTATAAGATAATTCAAATTTTTGGCATATTTTGAAATTTACACCTCGAATTATAATATAATTCAACTTTTTAGCATATTCATTGCTTGGAATATGGTGAGTAACCCAAACACATAGTAATTAGTTTCTTTTCCAAAAGAATCCCAAAGCAATTTTGAATACGACTCTATGACTCCCTTCATCCATGGCCTTGTATATTCTTCATGAAATATGATGATGATTCGTTTGTAAATTTTCCAATGTGAGGTTTTGTCAAATTACATGTTTAAACACAAGTTCCTTTTATTTGGGACTTCATGCGAAGGAATTTAAATAGCATTGTGCATTGTGATTTAAGTGCTTGTTTCTAAACACCATTTCAGTATGCACTTAAATGGTAATATTGGAGTGAGAATTTAGAAATGATTTTTTTAGAAATGCTCTTTGCATAGTTATTTGGGCTCTTTCCTATCCAATAAACTCTTCCTCTTACCTTTTCATATTAGCCTATAACCTGTACTATTATTATTATTAGTAGAATCTATTAGAAAACCTAGACACCCCGACCAACCTAGAGCATTGCCCTTGATTACAAATTTGATATGTGCTTACCACACACATTTAATAAAATTAATGTAGTAGAGGATCCCCTGCCTTCTATTTTTCTTATAATTTGTCAATGATCACTGTCATTGGTGGGGCCATATATTTATCTTTGTTTAAGGGGTTAAACTCTTACCCTTTATCACTTGAATTTTACCTTTTCAGGCATCCCTACCCTTTATTTCCTCTGAATTTTATGATATGTGCAACATTACATGCAATTCAAGAGGTGTGGTAATATTACACCTTAGTTCGTGGTTCTCGATGATGAACATAGCATGATATTAGGTCCCTACTTCTTTGTTAATTTATTTTTGTGTACCTACTTTTGAATTACTTATCGTTGCTACAAGTTGGATACTCATCTAACTTTCATGAAGCAATATTTCCCTTGGATCACGAACTAGAATTAAAGAGTTAGATAATTGGGTTCATTAGTGGCAATAACCATAGTTTTACCACATAGGGCGTGTTTTTTTAATGTGGGGAAAAATGTGGCATAAAAAACTTAACCTTTCATGTTACTCTGCCTTATGATGATTTTTTAAAGGGGTACCAACCTTGCATGGTAATTTTTATTTTTTATTTTTCTAGTTTCTTTTTCAACCTTGAATTTAATTTAGTTAATTGGTCTCCTCCTTTATAGTTGGGCCTTACCAACATTAACTTATGACATTACATTAGTAGTCATTCTAGTCCTATTCTTACCACCAACGTGTTGATTTATGGTAGCATCGGATGTGATCTAGTCTCAAGATTTTGCAGGGAGGCTAGCACACATGCATTCCACAATACCCAGAAATCGTTTTGGGAAATTCCACTTGGAGGAGGTTTAATTAAAATTATTAATTATTTCTAATGGATGGCTAAGTCTAAACTTAGGGTATTAAAATAATTAAAGTGTATTAATTAAACTAGGTGTGAATCTTCTAGAAAAAGACGAGGATCAAGTCAAGATGATCTGAGCCATTTATTAGAATATAATATCCACTGTTGATTGATCAAAGAGAAGATTATAAGAAGAGGCTTGATGGGCATTTGGAAGGAACATGAGACATATCGAGTGAGATCAAGAGATCCATTTCTCAAGTGAGCAACGCAGTAGTTGCTAGAGAGATCACTGAGGAGATTTCTTGCAGTGAGGGGCAGGGATGGTTTTTCGGTTGGAGTTTCCTGATCGGGGATACATTTTAGAGGAGGCAGAATTCAATTCAGAGAGGCTGCGCGTGCCACGCTGGGAAGCGCAAAGCTAAGGCAACGCAGAGCCTCTGAGGGGATTTGTAGATTTGCTAAGGAGCACTTCAGATCTAGAGTAGGGAGTTGGGGTGTGAGACCGGAAGGCTGAAGATCTGAGATCCCAGTTGGAAGATCGATTAGCTAAGGGAGTGATATATTCCCTAGGAGCTGTGACGCAGAGCCTGTGCAGAGGCAGTGTGGGGCTAGCCGTTTAGTGGCTGGATCAGTGCCGGATTGCCAGTGACAATGTGAGGATTTCCTCACTATTTTTTGTGCTAGTTAGATTCTCTGTTGGATAGCTAGTTTTGGGAATCCTAGATTGTATTCAGAAACTACTGCTTAATATATAAACCCTCAGTTGTTGCACCGATTTTCCCACGTTGGGTTTTTCCGGGGACATTGTCCAAAAACAACAGTGTCACATGTGTTTTATTTCTTCTTGCTCAGTTCTTGTTTCCACATATAATTTAATTAGTGAAGGCTGCATTTGTATTTACTTTGATGTTTACAGTGTAACACAGTAAATAACTTGCATGGAATTAACAAGTAGGAGAATTAATATCAGATTGCTGCAGTAGGGATTTGGGTTTCCAAATTTTCACATGGTATCAGAGCGCATGTGAATCAAGAGAGAAGAGCCGGAACGCTGAGCAAAAGAGGGAGATAGAAGCGTTGCGTAGGAAGCAAATCGAAACCCTAGAGGGGCTGCACAATCTAGTGCAAGGAGGGCGAGTTATTAGAGGAAAAATCTCTCTCTGAGTGAGTCGACAGAGAGGAAGATTTTCTAGTTCGTGATTTGTGAGTGGCGGAGGGAGCAACGCAACAGCTTCAGCGTAGAGTAGTCTTCAAGTGGGACACATTTTTTTTGTACCATTTGCTGGGACAGAAAAGCATCAAAAGAGGAAGAAGGCACTTTTTGAGGGAATCTCTTCCTCAATGAATTCCGAGCCAAAGGAATTCGATTTCTCACTGCTGAGCAGTAGTAGCAAGGAGCAAATCTACTTACTTCAGCAGGGAGTGTGTAGGCTAGCCTAGCAGCTGCGCAGAGGAGAGAGGGAGCAATTTGACTTTTTGTTGGTAGAGATGGCCACAAATGGGTTGAGGGATCAAGATTGGTTGGAGGGTGCCTCCAACTATGTGATCTAGAAGGCAAGGATCTCCTTCCTTCTATATGAGCACGATCTCAAAACCTTCATCGATAGTGTGGTAGCTGTCCTTATAGATCCAGATTTGTCGAAAGCCTACAAGAAGGATATGGTAAAGGCCAAGAGGATGATTCTCGATGGATTTCAAGATCATGTTGTTTCTCACATATCTGGCAAAGGGACAACCAAAAATATGTGGGATGCTTTGGTTACGTTGTATCAAGGGTCTTTCGAGTAGCAGAAAATGTACTTGGAGGAGAAGATGAGATACACGAGGATGCAAAAGGGGGAACGCATTGATCCCTTCCTTACGAAGATTCAGGAAGTCTGGGATCAACTAGCAGCTGTGGGGTCATCACCTCAGGCTACAAAGATGGTGAGACTAGCCCTGAATAGCGTCACTGAAGAATTGAAAGTTTTTGTCCAAAGTATCCTAGGCAGAGAAAAACTGCCAGATTGGGAGGGGATGTGGGCTGCTCTTCAAAAAGAGATGAGGGGAGATCTAGTCAAGAGTAAGCTTGATGGCAGTAGCAGTAGTGGGCAGAAAGCATAACTGAAGGAAGAAGAAAATGTAGCCCTCGCATCAAAGGGGCAACAGGAACAACGTAGGCAGAAGAAGGACATTTCCAAGATCAAGTGCTTCCGATGTGGTGAGATGGGCCACTTCAGTTCTTAGTGTCCTCTTTGGAAGAAGGACAAGGAGAAGGAGCAAGATCAACAAGCTGCTACCGCTAGGATCGAGGAGGATTTTTCCATGATTGCCTAGATACCTCTAGGGGAGAGGTGGGGTGATCTAGTACTGTAGCTTCAGAGAGTTACAGATGGGAAGGATCCTTGAGGAGTCCACCTCTTGGATCAATACCTTTCTACGGGAGCCCATATCATAAGTAGCAGGATGGACTAGTGTAATATCTCGTTTCGGGGATATCTCTAAAACACGGCAAACCCCAACCAGAGATGGACTGGGAGGGCATTTACCGGATATTCCGCCTCTGAAAAGAGAACGAGATTCGAAGGCTACCTGGCCCTTTCCAGACTCTATCTAAGAGTGAAAGATAAACGCACCAAGTGGTATAGAACTAGAATGCTGAAGAATATATAAAAATAACAGTGCAGCAGACATATAATACCATAGAAAGGAAATACGGCAAATACGACAACTCATCCAGAAACATAGAGAGGAAATGCTAAGCCATTTTATTAATCTAAGAAATATAATGAAGTACAATAGGTGATTAGAGTGATGGCACCTAATCTTGCTCAAGGCAAGTGAAGAAATACTCTCAGAATATACAGGAAATGGCTGCTCTCTTTGAACTACGTCCTAGCTGCTGGAAAACTGTTGTGTCGCTGCTACTGCTGGAATGAACTGAAGACTAGGGGCTGATCCCCTTGTCGGAATGAGCTGAAAATCTGCAGACCTCCTCTACTCACCAACCCGGACAAAACCCAAAAACCATATAAAAAATGGCCAACCCCCGAAAACCACCAGAAAATACCTCCTCAGGGAATTACGCTGGCCTCCAAGGCTCTGCGCAGAGGCTAAATGAGAATAGCTGAAACACTGTCCCAAACTCCCCCAAAATCCTCCTACTGGAAAAGGCTGATCCTCTGCTCAAAATCTCGGCTCAATCTCCTGCAGAAATCCCGATTCGGAGCACCTCTAAAATGGACTGCGCCCTCTCTCCCAGTGATTGCGCAGTCTCTATGAAAGCCAGCTCCGCAGCAAACCCAAACAACAAAACCTCTCACAAAATACTGAAGAAATAACCTTGCTCGAGCAGGCACTCGAAGTCCCCCGGGGCTAAGGGCGAGATCTCCGACCGGAGACACTCAATGCACTAAATAGTGCTGTAGATAGGCTAAACAGCCAGCTTGCTCAAGAAGACAAAAATCTAGCTCAATATCATCAACTCCAAAATGAATCAAATGAGAAGGCTCCTCCATCTTTTATAATGTTGGTTTCCCTCCAAAACCCCAACGTAGCCTCTCTCCTCCACGTGCTCATCCTTATCTGCGCAATAGCTTCTAGAGTGTACGTGGGCCCCCCTTCTCTACGTGGTGTTTGGCCCCCTTGGCTCCCCCTTAAGTCACAACGTTGTGCTACTAGGAAGGTGTTTTATTCCATCTAAGTGAGTTAGACCCTCTCCACTCACTTTTTATTTATTTATAAACTATAGACGGGAAAACTGAACAAAATCGAATATTCCAATTAGTTGTCGCTAATTAAGAATATTACAGTCTCCCCTGGAAAAATGTTGCTTGTCCTCAAGCAATTGAAATGATGGATGCTGCAAAATCTTCTCGCTCTCCCAAGTGGCTTCCTCATCCGGCAAATTCTTCCACCTCACCAAGAATTCTCGGACTGTCCTGCTCCGTAACTGCCTCTCCCTGGTATCAATAATGGTCTCTCGCTGCAACACCAAGTGCCCCTCATCATCCGTAGGTGGTAGCTCCTCTGTCATTGTCACCTGCTGCCCCAACACCTTCTTTAGGCATGATACATGGAAAACGTTGTGGATCTTGCTGCCTTGGGGCAGCTCCAACTCATACGCAACCTGCCCAATCCTGCGTATCACCCTGTATGGCCCGTAAAAGCGAGGCTTGAGATTTTCAGCTCCCTTCTGTTTCAGCGATGACTGTCTATATGGCTGTAATCGTAGGTAGACCAAGTCCCCTACCTCAAACTATCTCTCCACCCGACCTCTGTCGGCATACAGCTTCTGCTAGTTCTGTGCTGTAGCCATATTGTCCTTGAGAGCTCAGAGGATGTCCTGACTCTCTTGGATCCAAATCTTGGCTCTAGGAGCCTTGCTAGCACCGAACATCACATCAGCAAAAGATAAGGAATGGTACCCATACAAAGCATAAAACGGTGACATACCAATGGACATGTGATGTGTCGTGTTGTAGCAATACTCCCCCAAATGCAACCATCTCAACCATGCTCGCTGCTGCCCACTAACATAGTTACGCAAGTAGCCCTCCAACCACTTGTTAACTATCTCCGTCTGTCCATCCGTTTGTGGGTGATAACTGGTACTCGGTGTCAACTCCGTCCCCACCAGTGGGAAAAGCTCTTGCCAAAATCCGCCCATGAAACGGCTGTCCCTGTCACTGATGATGGTCTTAGGAAGACCATGCAGCCTGAAAACCTCTCTGAAGAACAGCTCGGTCACCTGTTCTGTTGTGTAATGCGCGGATATGGCAAAGAAGTGTGCATACTTTGTTAGCCAATCAACGACGACAAAGATACAATCCTTGCCCTATACCATGGGCAACCCTGTGATGAAATCCATCGATATGCTCTCCCATTTCCCCTTTGGAATGGGAAGAGGCTGCAACAATCCTGCGGGATGGCTCATCTCCCCCTTGTTCCTCTGACAAATATCGCACTCCCTGATGTGTTGGATTACGTCCTCCTTGAGGCCCTTCCATGAGAACCTCTCTCTAATGGCCCTGTAGGTTTTGGTAAACCCCTGATGGCCTGTCAATGGAGAATCATGTGATGCCTGGAGTATCTTCTTCTTAAGCTGAGATCCCTTAGTCAAGAAGATCCTGTCCCTGTAGTAGATGATCTCATAAACCACCCTATACCTGTCATCTGCCACCTGTCCATCCAGCACCTCACATGCAAATCTGTCCTTGGAGTACTCCACTAAAAGTCGAGCCGTCCAATCTGTATCCAAGCTCATAAGAGATAACGTGGCTGGTCTACGTGAAAGGGCATCTGCTACCATGTTATTCTTACCCTTGACATACTCAATGTCAAAGTCATATGCTTGGATCTTATTGATCCACTTCTGCTGCCTCTCCTGTAGCTGCTTCTGCTCCAAAAAGAACCTGAGGCTGTTGTGATCAGTCCTCACCCTGAACCTGTTCCCTACCAGATACTGCTGGAATTTGGCCAAGGCATGCATGATGGCCAACATCTCCTTGTCGTATATAGGATACAACCTCTCATGTGGAAGGAGCTTTCGGCTCTCAAAGGCTATAGGGTATCCTCCCTGCATCAATACTGCGTCGATCTCCTCTCCTGACGCATCACACTCCAAGACAAACAGTTGCGTAAAATTCGACAATGCAAGCACTGGGCAGCTACTCATCACCTCCTTGAGCCTATCAAAGGCTTGCTGCGTTGTATCTGACCAACTGAATGCCCCCTTCTTCATCAAATCTGTAAGGGGTGCAGCAAGCCATGAGAAACCTCTGACGAACTTCCTGTAATAGGTACATATCCCAATGAACCCTCGAAGTTCTGTCACGTTCCTCGGCTCCGACCAATATCTGATGGCTCTAATCTTCTCCTCATGGACCCTCACTCTGTCCACTCCAATAACGTGACCCAAATACAACATCTCTGTCATCCCAAACTCACACTTAGAGAGCTTAGCATAGAACTGTTGCTCTTCCAAGATGCGTAGTACTGCCTCTATATGTTGGAGATGCTCCTCCCAAGTCCTGCTATATATGAGTATATCATCGAAGAAGACCAATACAAACTTCCTCAGATGACTTCGGAAGATATGGTTCATGCAAGACTGAAAGGTGGCTGGTGCATTGGTCAGCCCAAAAGGCATAACCACAAACTTGAAGTGCCCGTAGTGACACCTGAAGGCGGTCTTGGGAATGTCCTGTTCCCTCACCCGAATCTGATGGTACCCCGATCTCAAATCAATCTTCGAGAAGAACTTAGCTCCTCTCAGCTCATCCATCAACTCATCGATCATGGGTATAGGGTACCTGTTCTTCAGAGTCTTCTTGTTCAGGGCCTTGTAGTCAATGCACATCCTCAAGGTGTCGTCCTTCTTCTTCACCAACACCACGGAAGAAGCAAACAGACTCGTGCTCGGTCTGATGTGCCCGAGAGCCAACAACTCCTGAATGGCCCGCTCAATCTCATCCCGATAGGCTTTGGGATGCCTATAGGGGGTAGTGATCACCGCCTGAATACCTTGCTCAAGCTCATTGGTGTGCTCAAACCCTCGGTCCGGTGGCCGACCTGGTGGTATATCCCCAAACACTACATCATGCCTGTCAAGGATGGCCTGTATATCCGGATGAACTGCTGGACTGGTGGTCTCTGCCTCTGATGCCCGCAACTCAACCGCCCACTCTGTCTCCCTTCCGGAAGTCTGCCTCCATCTGGTGTGTCGAAACTGTCTGAGGTGGGTAAGTGTGTATCCCGCGGATCTTCTCATGCTTCCCAGTCTTCTTGTCATCCCACTCCATCTCTAAGGCCTCCCAATCCGTGGTGACCTTCCCTAGAGTAATCAACCACTGAACACCCAATACCACATTGATATCTGGTATGTTGACCACAAAAAAGTGATCAGTCACGGTGTAGGTACCCATCGTCACTGCCAACTCTGGAACATACCGGGCACACTGCATCGTCTGGGCTCCTGGGACCAAGACTGAAAATCCGTCAAAGCTCTCGGTCGGTATACCCCTCCGCTCGACCATCTGTGCATCAATGAAGTTGTGGGTAGCCCCACTGTCAACCAAGACTGATACTCGCTGGTCACGTACTGTCCCTCGTACGCGTAGCGTCAAATACCTAGGAACTTCTCGCAAAGCTGCAAGGGTCCCTCCTGTGGGTGCAAAAGCTGCACCTCCTGTCCCTGGAGGTGGAGGCAGTAACTGATCTTGGGTCGTCTGACTATCTCCTGCCTCCTCATCATCCTCCTCATCCTCTTCCCTGCTATCATCGGAGAAGACCTCAATGAAGTGTGCTTTGCCAGCAGCACACCTATGCCCTAGTGCCCACGGCTCCTGACAAGTGAAGCACAACCGCTTCTTCCTCAGCTCCCTCCTGGCATCATCATCTATCTGTGCCTATCCTAGATTCCCCTTTGGAGGTGGAATCCCCACATCCTTCCCCTTGGGCTGGAAACCCTGTCTCTGGGGATAAGGTGTACGAGTCCTGGGCAATGCATCTTGCAAGTTTCGTGTCCTGCTAATAGCATCCTAGAGTGTAGCTGGTCTAGTAGATCTCACTAATCCCCGAAGTGGCTCTGCTAACCCCTCCACAAACATATAGATCATCCGTGCGGCGGATAGATCTGGCACCATCACTGAAACCTTCAAGAAATCTGCAATGTATGCCTCTGGGCTCCCAGTGTGCTTGAGCCTCATCAACTCAACAAAGTGTTGTTCCGTATCCCTCCGGTCAAATCGCTCCATCAACCTCCTGGTAAACTCGGCATATGTCATCACTGTAGAATGCCCGAGTGTGACCATCCCATGGATCCACCAGTCCTGGGCCTCACCATCCAAATGTAATGTTGCCACCTTGATGGCCTCCGTCTCCGACATTTGGTTAAGCTAGAAATAGATATCCAGCTTTTCCACCCAAGACTTTGCCGAACTGTTTGATGATCCATCAAATGTAGGCAAATGAAATCTGCTAGAGGCATGGTGGGAATCTCCATCATGATAATGCCAGTGCCCTCTATGATGGTCGCGGGGTCTACTGTCCCGCTGGAGCTGCACAAAATCTCGGAATGGGAGAGCATCCCTGAACTCCTGCCCATAGGCCTGATACTTTGCAAAATACTCGCCCATGTGTCCGGGCTCTACCTCCTGTTGGGCTCTTGCCCCAGTGTCTGCTCCCAAGAAAGTGGGCATGGTAGAGCGGGTAGGTGCACATGAAGCCATCGGCTGAGGAGTATCACGCTGAGCAACACCATGCTCCCACAAATGATGGGATGTACCTGATCCCTCTCCTACCTGGAAAACCCATGGGGTCTCACGCTGTCTAGCCTCTACAGCGGTGAATCTCTGATCCATCACCTCAATCTATCTGGTTAAATCTTGCACTGATTTGAGGAGTGCCTCCCCAAACTGTTTGGCCTCTGTGTCATCTGCCATTGACCCTCTCTGCTCTGAATCCAATACAGGCTCCTCCTGTTTTGCGTCTGTCACAGGCTCTCTCTCCTACTCTGTGTCCACCACCTGAACACAATCTCCCTCTCCGTAGGTGTTCTCCAACCTACGCTGATGGTCTCTGTACTTCCTACCTATGTAACAAATATATGGTCTCTTCCCCGGTGTCATAGACCACAGGCTGAGCCAGAACTATGCTCTGATACCACTATAATATCCCATTTCGGGGATATCTCTAAAACACGGCAAACTCCAACCAGAGATGGACTGGGAGGGCATTTACCGGATATTTCGCCTCTGAAAAGAGGACGAAATCCAGAGGCTACTTGGCCCTTTCCAGACTCTGTCTAAGAGTGAAAGATAAATGCACCAAGTGGTATAGAACTAGAATGCTCAATAATATATAAAAATAACAGTGCAGTAGACATATAATAGCATAGAAAGGAAATACGGCAAATACGACAACTCATCTAGAAACATAGAGAGGAAATGCTAAGCCATTTTATTAATCTGAGAAATATAATGAAGTACAATAGGTGATCAGAGTGATGGCACCTAATCTTGCTCAAGGCAAGCGAAGAAATACTCTCAGAATATACAGGAAATGGCTGCTCTCTCTGAACTACGTCCCAACTGCTGGAAAACTACTGTGTAGCTGCTACTACTGGAATGAACTGAAGACTAGGGGCTAATCCCCTTGCCGGAATGCGCTGAAAATCTGCAGACCTCCTCTACTCACCAACCTGGACAAAACCCAAAAACCATATAAAAAATGGCCAACCCCCGAAAACCACCAGAAAATACCTCCTCAGGGAATTATGCTGGCCTCGAAGGCTTTGCGCAGAGGCTAAATGAGAATAGATGAAACACTGCCCCAAACTCCCCCAAAATCCTCCTACTGGCAAAGGTTGATCCTCTGCTCAATCTCCTGCAAAAATCCCGATCTGGAGCACCTCCAAAATGGATTGCATCCTCTCTCCCAGTGACTGCGTAGTCTCTATGAAAGCCAGCTCCATAACAAACCCAAACAACAAAACCTCTCACAAAATACTGAAGAAATAACCTTGCTTGAGCAGGCACTCGAAGTCCCCCGGGGCTAAGGGCGAGATCTCCGATCGGAGACACTCAATGCACTAAACAGTGCTGCAGATAGGCTAAACAGCCAACGTGCTTAAGAAGACAAACGTCTAGCTTAATATCATCAACTCCAGAATGAATCAAATGAGAAGGCTCCTCCATCTTTTATAACGTTGGTTTCCCTCCAAAACCCCAACGTAGCCTCTCTCTCCTCCACGTGCTCATCCTTATCTGCACAGTAGCTTCTAGAGTGTACGTGGGCCCCCCTTCTCTACGTGGTGTTTGGCCCCCTTGGCTCCCCCTCAAGTCACAACGTTGTGCTACTAGGAAGGTGTTTTATTCCATTTAAGTGAGTTAGACCCTCGCCACTCACTTTTTATTTATTTATAAACTATAGACGGGAAAACTGAACAAAATCGAATATTCCAATTAGCTGTCGCTAATTAGGAATATTACAACTAGCGTCAGTTGGTGTAGAGTGCCAGAGTGACTGCTGCAGTCGCTGGGAGTGACAGAGACTGAGCAGCGCAGAACTAAGTTGGCAACAGTGCAATTGGCACAATGCAGAGTCAACAACAACGTAGTGGCTTCAAAGGGTCAATGTAAAGACTAGCAGCAGTCAGATTTCCAGTAACAAATGCATCATATTGAACACAGTTGGTTCAGTATTTTGGATGTTTTTCTGTTGTAGATGTTGCAGTGGCGACAACAATAGAGTTGCAGTGCAGATGCAGTAGTTGGCAACAGTATGCAGGGTTAGCAATAACACAGATGCAACGCAGAGAGAGTTATGCACTAGTTGGTGGGCAGCAGCAGATAGAGACCAACAATGTAGCAGGGATGGTGCAAAAGTCAGAGTAGTACTTCAATTGGATGCATTACTATAACACATTTCTCGCTAAGAGGGAGTGTTGATTTTGGGTAGCATCGGATGTGCTCTAGCCTCAATATTTTGTAGGGAGGCTAGGACACATGCATTCATGATTCCACAATACCCATAAATTGTTTTGGGAAATTCCACTCGGAGGAGGTTTAATTAAAATTTTTAATTATTTTCAATGGATTCCCAAGTCTAAAATTAGGGAATTAAAATAATTAAAGTGTATTAATTAAACTGGGTGTGAATCTTCTAGAAAAAGACGAGGATCAAGTCAAGATGATCTAAGCCATTGATTAGAATCTAATATGGGCCATTGATTGATCAATGAGAAGATTATAAGAAGAGGCTTGATGGGCATTTGGAAGGAACATCAGACACATCGAGTGAGATCAAGAGATTGATTTTTCAAGTGAGCAATACAACAGTTGTCAGAGAGATCATTGAGGAGATTTCTTGCAATGAGGTGCAGGGATAGTTTTCTAGTTGGAGTTTCCTAATCCGAGGATACATTTCAGAGGAGGCAGAGATCAGTTCAGAGAGGCTGCACAGTGCCATGCTGGGCAGCGCAAATCTACGCTGAGGAAATGCAAAGCCTCTGAGGAGATTTGCAGATTTGCGGAGGAAAAGTTCAGATCTAGAGCATGGAGCTGAGGTGTGAGACCGCAAGGCCGAAGATCTGAGATCCCAGTTGGCAGATCGATCAACAGAGGGAGTGATGCAGTCCCTAGGCGCTATGACATAGGGCCTGCACAATGATTGCGCAGAGGCACCATGGGGCTAGCCATTCAGTGGCTGGATCAATGCCTGATCGCTAGTAACAGTGAGGATTTTCTCACTATTTTTTCTACCAGTTAGATTCTCTCTTGGATTGCCAGTTTTAGGCATCCTATAGATTGTATTCAAAAACTACTGCTTAATATATAAACCCTCCACCAGATTAATGGCTCCCATTACTACATTGTCGATTATGCTCCTAGGAAGACTCTTCGCCACCACAAAATGTCCTCCACATGGCACCAACAGGCTATAATGTCACGATCCAATTTTGGTCAACACTTTTGACCCAACAAACCTCCACAAAACACTGCTGCAACATTGTTTGCATTGCTGCTCCTGCGATTCTGGTTAGGGTTGCGACCTACCTTGGAGAGGGACCTAACATGCCACGCTGCCCTTTAAAGGCCCTATCCATCTTAACACTGCCCTTAAATAGCCTCCAACTACTTGCTATGGCCCACGGCCTGGTACAATAGCTTGTTGTAGCCTCCGACTTCCTCCAACAAGCCCAAACAGTCACCCAAACAACCGTGTTTTGTCCCTCCAGCACCTCGACCTATCTTCCCTGCAATCTCGGCCCTAAAACAACCTCCTCAGACTTCTCTTTGGCCCTAAGAAAATCCCAAACAAATCCGCAATCCAACCCAACACTTCGGCCTCCAAATACAGAAATACAGACCTCTCCCATGCTGCTCTCAGCCTCCAAACAGACTTGTCCCCACGCCGTCTTTGACCCTTTCTTGTTGTGGCTAGGGCATCCGAATTTCAGGGCTCTTCCTTGGAGGAATGTCACAAAAATGAATGCCTAAAACACACCCTCTTATTATAGCCTAAAGAGGGGCTTCAACAAATTAATGAAGTGACACATCTATTGGAGTAATTTACATCAAGCCTAAATGACTTGAAAACAAATAATTAATTGTCAACTTCAAAAATTCAATTCTCTCTAACGACAACTCGGAATCGGATGATTCTCATTGCATTAGAATTGTCTCGCTGAGCACTATCATCCTCATCCATCACATGTCAAAATCTCATCATGGTTTTGCCCAAACATCGATGGGTGCAAAACCTCACACTTGGGTTCCAAGCCCACAAGCTGCCCTTGTGGTGCTTTTCCCTCCAAACCCTGAACCCTAGGGCTTGGAGTACCTCCCAAGCTACACAAATCAACACTCCTTAGCGAGGGAGGTACCTCCAAAACTAGGAAGTACTTCGTCTTTGTCATCACTGCTCGCAATATTTTCCCAACTCTTGGCGCTCACAATCGCAAGAATCCATGTACGATGAACTATGCCCTTCTCAGAAGTTTCGTTGTCACTGGAAGCCTGCTGCTGCTTCTTCTTCTCTTGTATCGCTTTCCAATCTCTCCAAGATTCCTTCTTGGTATATGTGGAAGCACCCTTGCTTCCCACTGACCAGACACTCTTCTTGGGCTGTAGAGTCTCCCTCTGAACCTACAAACTCCCTCTAGAACTCGACTCTCTCTGAGCCTCTAGAAGCTGGACCTTCTCGGGATTGTGTACCTTCTTCATGGGAACTTGTACCTACTCCTCTGAAGCATGTACCTGCACCTGCTCCTGCTTCTTTGGAACCTGCACATGCCCATGCTTCTTTCCATGATCCTCAGGTTTTCCCGTCAACCTGTAGAGACCATGCTCTCTAACTCAGAGTACAATGCCATCGAACTTAGAGCCTATAGGTCTGAGTCTTGCCTTCCCATCCTGGAACAAGACCTGAAACCCCTTCCTTTCCATCATTGAGAAGAAAATCACACTATATTTGAGTCCTTGTACAAACAATAAATCCTGGATCCGCATCATACGTCCTGTCTCCATCCTGAATGGCACCACCCCTGATCCTCAGATCTCCAACTGACTCTTGTCGCCCAACACCATGTGCAATTTCGAGTCCCATTTAGCTATAGTCTCAAAAACTTGATTTGACCTTGTCATATGCTTCGTCGCACCACTGTCCACGTACCATCCATCCTCTCTGATAGTACTCTGCGAGAAATGAGAAATCATAGCAAAGTCCTCATCTTCCAATCTCCTGGAGAGATGATCTATCTCTGCTGAAATGGCAACACCGATGACATGCTTTCCTTTCCTATTTTCATTATCTCCTCTCTTCATCGCACATCTCGACGAAAAATGACCCATCCCGCCACAGTTGAAACACTTGACTCTACTCAAATCCTTCTTCGGCTTATCCTTCACTCGTGCTGCAAGTTCCAAGTCCTCATCTACCTTCCTTGATGGATGAAGATCCTCGTCTTGCAACTCTTCCTGAATGAAGTCATCCTATAGTCTATTCCAGTTTGGAAATTTCTCCTTGGTAGTGATTCCTTTGATGAAGCGCTTCCATTCCACGGTGAACCCTTTCAAGGCAATCCTTGCCATCTCTGCATCTGAAACTTTTACACCGATGTCAAGAAGCTCATCTCTAACTTGAGACAACCTCGCCAGATACGAAATCGTTCCTTCACCCTTTATCATCTTGGTGGACTTCAACTTATCCTACAATACTAGTACCCGGTTCTCGTTCTTATTCTGGAACAAATTCTGAAGAGCCATCAACATCTCATGTGCATGGCTGATCAACCATCAAGGATGATCAACCTCACCTTCGCATCCAAATCTTCCCAGATATCCAACACCTTAGGGTCGGTTGGCTTCTTGATCTCTTTCACAACAAAATCCCAGATCCCGTTGACGTGCAAGACCAACTTGATCCTTTCCTTCCAAGGAGTATAGTTGGACAATCGCTTCGACCTGTCCTCATACCAGAGACCTGCCTGCAACTTTGACATTGTAGTGAGCCCTTCACTTACAATGTGACCAACTCCCTCTCACGCTGTACTTCGCTTTGCAACCTTGATTCACAGACTTCCAAAGTAGCTTAGACACGCTCTGATACCATGTTGAATTTCCACGACCTTGGGTCTAGGTTAGAGTTTTAAAATCAGTGACACTACCAAACCAAGAATCTCAACCATAAAATACTTTGCACAGTAGAAATATAAAACAATAAATCACACATGCACAAATATACATTGTTTTTACAAATTGTAGAATAATGTACAACCACTAATCTTCATTATATTAAACCAAATTTGAATAATACAACATTCTATGGTATACAAGATACAATGACAAACTTGGTTGCAGCTCCTTTGTCGTATCTTGTCTTGCCAGTCCTTCGTACATGTACTTCTCACTAGTAGTGCCTTAGTCCATCAAGTCCTTTACACATCGAGACTCTAGGAGGGCTGCCACCTAACACTGCTGCAAGTCACTTCTGTAGATTGTACACGGGCTGATCCAATATAATCTCTTGATAGGACTAATTCCCGAGCTCCAACTGCCAGGCTAACAACAACTTTAGTACATCAAAGTGCTGCACTTCGGTACCAAACTTCACCCAACCTTCAACTGCTCTGTCTCATCAGCTCGTCTAGGGCTACTTTGGGTAGCCAACACACTACCTTCCACCAGATCAATGGCTCCCAATACTACACTGGTGATTATGCTCCTAGGAAGACTCTTCGCCACCACAAAATGTCCTCCACATGGCACCAACAGGTTGCAATGTCACGATCCAATTTTGGTCAACACTTTTGACTCAACAAACCTCCACAAAACACTCATGCAACATTGTTTGCATTGCTGCTCCTACAATTCTGGTTAGGGCATGTCCAACAACCCTTAATCCTCCATGCAGTCAACAATTTAAGCCCTCAAGGGCTGCAACCTACATTGGAGAGGCACCTAACATGCCACACTGCCCTTTAAAGGCACTATCCACCTTAATGTTGTCCTTAAATAGCGTCCAACTTCTTGCTATGGCATGCGTCCTAGCACAACAACTTGATGTAGCCTTCGGCCTCCTCCAACAAGCCCAAACAGTGATCCAAACAACCCTGTTTTGTCCCTCTGGTACCTCGACCTATTTGCCCAACAATATCAGCTCTAGAACAACCTCCTCGAACCTGTCTTTGGCCCTAAGATTGTCCCAAACAAATCTGTAATCCAGCCTAGCACTTCAGCCTCCAAACACATACCTCTCCCACGTTGCTCTCAATCTCTAAACAGACTTGTCCCCACGTTGTCTCTGACCCTTTCTTGCTGCGGCTAGGACATTCGAATTTTAGAGCTCTTCCTTGGAGGAATGTCACACAAATGGATGCCTAAAACACATATCATCACCCTCTTTTTATAGCCTAAAGAGGGGCTTCAACGAATTAATGAAGGGACACATCTATTGGAGTAATTTACATCAAGCCTACATGACTTGAAAACCAAGAATTAATCGTCAACTTCAAAAATTCATTTCTCTTGAACGACAATGATTCTTGTTGCGTTAGAATCATCTCGTCAAGCACTATCATCCTCGTCCAACACATGTCGAAATATCATGACGGTTTTGGCCCGAATATCGATGGGTGCAAAACCCCACACTTGTGTTCCAAGCCCAGAAGCTGCCCTTGTGGTGCTTTGACCTCAAAACCCTGAACCCTAGGGCTTGGAGTACCTCCCAAGCTACACAAATCAACACAAATGACTAACTCAAACTTTTTCTTAATAATTATTATTTTTTAGTTTTAATTTTATTTTAAATAATTTGACCGAGTCAACATTACATTACATTACATTTTACAATATCCCTGGCAGGCATAATAATCCTTTATCAAATGACACTAGGCATGGCCATGACTGGGCCAACAAAGAGTGTTGATTCTGACTACTTGTTTTTATTTTGTAGGCCATGTCCATTCAATTAAATTAGTCCAATGGAGGGTCCCATGACTTCAGTTAGCATTGGTCATTACCAATATACCCTCTCCTTGGTTGGTTTTATGTGTATTTTTCTTCTCTTGGGGGTCAAACCCTCATCCTTCTCTCTATTTCCTAACCTCTTTTGATTTAGAAATTTTGACCCTTTACTACCTTTCATGTTTGTAAATCCATAGGCAACATGCATGATTTTTCCCATTGGTGAGTTTCTCTTTCATTGATTTGCAACCATTTGCTATATCCACACATAATAGAGAGTTAGTTAGCTTTTTTTATTTGGAATCCCCCTGCCTCCCCTTGTTTGTAGATTGATAGAGGTTACGCACAGTTTTTCAACAACAATTTGATAGTTTCACACATAATAATGTGTCAGTTATGACTTTGGTTGAAAAATCTAGGGCAACTAGATTAGGTGATTTCTCTTACTTTGATAAATTCTTGTGATGTATTTTTACTTAACTTAATTTGCTTCTTCTTTCTCTCTATTATATTTATCATCAAACAACTACTAATTCATAAAGAACAATGAGACAAGAGGACACAAGATGTAGGCGATTAACCAGGGCCAAAACCTCTCCTCTTGAGAGGAAAACCCACAAGAATTATTCTCTTCTAATAGAATCTTCAAATGAAAAATTCCATGACCTAAGATCCTTGACAAAGACCCATCCAAGACCAAGTCAACCTTTCTCCCTGATGAGCTAGCTTTCTTAGCAATATCTTCTACAACTTTGACCTAGCAGTTTCTTTTGCAACTTCGACCCAACAATTTCTTCTGCAACTTTTACCCCAACAACTATCCAACACTTTGACTTGCCTAGAACCTTTCCAACACTTCGAATTTCCCAACAACTTTTCAACACTTCAACTTGCCCAACAACCTTCTAGCACTTCGACTTGCCCAGCAACGTTCGAAATCCTAACACAAGAAAGAGAGAGAAACCCAAAAACTTTTATCTTTCTTTTCTTCTTCTCTTTTGTCCTTTTCCAGCGTCTTCCTTGAGGAGATTGAACTTTCTTGTTGTGTGTCCAAATGAGGTCGAGTTCCTTCTTATTTATAGGCTTTCTAGGGGTACGAATTGCTTCCTTCAGGCCGATGTACTTGGGGCACCATGACAAGGTCTTGGAGGGCCTTTGACTCTAATTTGCCTCAAATAAATTTTTCTTTACATATGTAACATGCCCAAAAAGGTCTTTCATACACGACAATGACTCTTATGACTTGTTGAGTCAAAGAAAATCCCTAGAAGCACTCAATGGGTGCCTAACCTAAAAATAAATTTCCCTTGAGCATGAAACCCATGCCTCAAGAATGACAATAATAAATTTATTTTTCTTTTTACAATAAATACATAAAATCGTGATTACATGTCATTATGAAGACTGAACCTAGTTACATATTTCAACACTCCCTATTAACTAGGGAGGTATTCATAATCCATACAAGGTACTTGGACATTCTCAAACTGAAGAATTTTCATAAGAAGAGTTGGATTGGTAAGCCATCTCATAAGCTATCTTATTAGCTTATACCAGAGCATTTTATCATACCAACCAACATTGTCACATAGCAAGGCCTTGACTAACAACTTTATCTTTCCACAATATTAGAGCACAATGTTGGTGATACCAATAAATGATACACACCATCATCATTGTCTCTTAAGGCACATGCCCCACCTGTGTGTTCACAGGGTATGTCCTTTTAGGACCAAGGTTACTTGGGAGCATGAGCAAAAGCGGGGAGCAGGAGTGGGTAGCGACATTTTCAAAAGCTCCCGTTTCGGGAGAAAAATTTTATATAATATATATTTTTATATATTTTGATGCATATATTTCAACAAAGCATGCAAAATGATGAATTAAATATAAAAAACATAAAAACATGGATTGAATCATATAACATCAATCATCTAGGAGTTATAATCTTCATCAACCATGTCCACAATTAACAATGTACAACATATCGAGTCTCATGGTTCATCGATCTTAACATTTCAAGCTTTCAAAATTCAATATATAACATTTATCATCATTGATGACCAAAGTTGTACTTGTAACCATTACAACAAAGCATATATAACATGAAATGAAATGCTTGAACTTTCAAATTTCATGAACCATCACATTCATAATTCATTGCCAATGAGTTATAATTGCTAACTTCAAACTTCAAACTTAAATTTTCATATATTTTTTACAAAAAATATCATAATAAATATGAAAGATTCAATAGTTATAAAAACTACTAGAAACTAGAAAGACAAGTAAATCTATTATCTACTACTTCCTGTGACCTTTGCCACGAGAAATGTCTATTTTCTAAGAAGGCCGTAGTGGTCTTCTAGGAGTCTCCTCCCGCATAGTCGCATCACCAGAACCAAAAGGCACATGCCCTCCACGTGAGGATGTAGATGGAAGTGGGGACAACAAAGGAGCAATTGTTGGAACTCGAGCACTACTACTGGATGGTGGGGGTGGCATGGTTGTTGTTGCTTCATCATCATCTTTCAAAATTTTTGCTTCCAATTCTTCTAGATGTATAGTTCCATCCTCCAAATTATCACCCTCTGGGTTGTTGTCCCAAGTTTTATATGATGTATCCTCATAAGCCCAATCACAATAATGACTTAACAACCTCAATTTGTAATGCACATAAACCAAGCTTTTTGCCTGGTTTTCATTAAGTCTATTTCTTCTCACATTATGGATGAAGCTGTAGGTGCTCCAACACATCTCTACAGAAAAAGTATTTACAACTTGTGAGAGCACTTTTTTTGCCAATTTTGGCAAAAGTCCCTGATCGCCATATGCTTCCCATCATATGATCTTATCAAATCTGTTCCTATATTCCATTGCATGAAAAGAACCAAACACTCCAGTGCAATTAAAATATATGCCTAATTCAAGACGCATATTAACACACTCTGGCTTATCACGGACCAACTTGTCTAATTCTTTCATATATCCATCTTGTACCCTTGAATCTCTATGGTGTTTGATCCTAACCCCACCCCTAGGTGCAGGTTGGCCCAACCAAGATGGAGAGTAATATTTTGGCATAAGGATATACGCCAAGGCATGTAGTAGAACATCAAGTTTATCCCACTGTGCACACACACAATTGTGAATCATTGTATACAAGTTGGGATATTTCTCTTGAACAATATTTTTTATTTTCCCTAGCGTGTTATCCATCTGCTCATACACCTCCCCAACCATTAGTTTATCTGTAAATGCAAAATGAATCATGTTATAAATGGGCTTGGTGAATTGCAAAACTTCCCTAACACATGCCCAAAATAGACCATTGGAGCCCTGTCCTTTAATACTTGCCAGTGTTGACTTGATACCATGTTGGCCAATGACTCTCTTACCTTCAAAAGGCGCCTGAAGGTGAGGTAATAACTACCAAATCTAGTCTTCGCAATCTTCAACAACTCCAAACTTGAGTGACTGTGGAAAAGCCCATGGGTATTGCTATGTTTGGTAATAAATTTTATCATTCCCTTGTCTCTCTTGTACAAGTCACCAATCCATTTTTATTGAGGGTTTTTGTTCTTAATAATATCATGCATCAAAAGGTTCATTGTGTGAACCAAACACCCAAACCATAATATATTGGGGTATTTATCCTCAATAATTGCTCCCGTTGCCTTATAATTATAAGCATTATCAGTGATGACTTGGATGACATTGTATGGCCCAATACGATCAATTGTTTTAAGTAATGGTTCTGCAATGTTGATGGTGGTCTTGAACTTTTCTGAGTAATCATACGCTGAAAGGAAGATTGCACCACTTGTAGACACAACAAGAACGCTTATCAATGGATTGCCATTTACATTTGTCCATCCATAAGATACAATGGATACCCCATGCTCTTCCAAGAATTCGTCAATTTACCCAAAGAATGTGCGATTTTTGCTTTTTCATTATCAAGTCCCACGGTTCTAGCCTTGTCATACCTAGGGCTCTTGTATCATTTGGGGACATCATTAATGGCAGAAACCATTTCATTCTAATAAGGTGAGCGAAGAACATTGAATGGGAGAGAACGCTCCCTAATTCACTCCTCGCGATGGATCTACAAGGTGAAGCAGGCGGCTGACGGGAGTGTGGAGAAGTACAAGGCGAGATTTGTCGCCCGTGGCTTCTCACAGATCGAGGGGATCGATTATGAGGAGACCTTTGCACCTGTCGCAAGGTACTCTTCCATACGGACGATCCTTGCTCTCTCAGCGCAGATGGGGTGGCACATCCATCAGATGGATGTGAAGACTGCGTTCCTCAATGGAGTTATTGAGGAGGAGGTGTACATAGAGCAGCTTGAAGGTTTCGAGATCTTCAGCAGTGAGTCGCATGTGTGCCGACTCAAGAGAGCACTGTACGGGCTGAAGCAAGCACCTCGTGCCTGGTACACTCGGATAGACGACTACTTCACCGGGCTTGGATTCTCCAAGAGTGAGGCAGATCCAAACCTGTACCAGATTGTGGTGGAGGGGAAGCTGTTGATCATCGTACTGTATGTAGATGATCTGATTTTGACTGGCGACGAGCAGTTGATACTTTCATGCAAGGATGATCTTGCACGAGAGTTTGAGATGAAGGACCTAGGCATCCTTCATTATTTCCTGGGATTGGAGATTTGGCAGCGCAGCGGAGGACTGTTTGTTTCTCAGGGCAAGTATGCCCGGGAGATTCTGGAGAGGTTCAACATGCGAGGCTGCAAGCCTGTTGATACCCCTCTTCCTGGAGGTTGGAGGAAGGGAGATGCTACTTCGGAGGAGGTAGTGGATGCCACTGTCTATCGACAGTTGGTGGGGTCGTTGATGTATCTGGTCAATACTCGACCCGATATATGCTATGCGGTTAACCAGCTTTCGCAAGCTATGGTTAAGCCTACCAAGCTCTTTTGGAAGGCGGGCAAGCATGTATTGCGCTATATCAGAGGCACATCGGGATATGGTCTATGGTACAGACAGGAGGATGGAGTGAAACTTTCTGGTTTCACTGATGCAGATTGGGCAGGGAGCCCAACAGACCGGAAGAGCACTTCTGGAGGAGTTTTCGGCATTGGGTCGACAGCAGTTTCCTGGTACAGCAGGAAGCAGAGATCCGTGGCACTCAGTTCAGCAGAGGCCGAGTACATGGCAGCAAGCTTGGCTGCATGTGAGGCTATTTGGATGAGGAAGATCCTCGCAGGTTTGTTCAGGTTGCATTTGGAGCCTACAATGATCTACTGTGATAACCAGAGCTACATCAAGCTCTCGGCTAATCCAGTATTTCATGATAAGTCCAAACATATCGACATCAGGTACCATCATATCAGAGATTGTGTTCAGCGGAGAATCATGATGCTTTCATATGTTCCCACGGAGGATCAGGATGCCGACATCCTGACGAAGGCGCTCACCGGGAGCAAGTTCGAATTCCACAGAGGCAGGATAGGGATTGCAGATAATCCATATCTTGCTGAGAGGGAGTGTTGAGAATGCAGCAAGATGATGGAGCTTAGTGAAATGAAGTCGCCTTCACTAAGTGGGCCCGCAGGCAAATTCTGGCGCAAAGTCTATTTTTTAGACTATGTCTATTTTTAGACATACGGAGCATAATTTGGGAATTCCAGTTGGAGATTCTTGAAGTATGCGACATGTTGGTAAAAATAGATGAGACCCTTATTTTTAGGACCCAGGCTATTTTTAGACTGTATCTCCTAAAAATATGAAAGTCAAATATTATTTACCCTTAATAATATTTTGACTATAAACAGCAGTTTACTCTCTTGGAGCACTTCAGTTTGAGTCATGGAGGTGGCTCATGCAACTGACAGAAGGAATCACATGGTTTCTAGGGTTTGATGGCATCTTGCATGGTTGACTTCAGTTGGACTTCAGTGGCAGAAGTTTTGGAGGAGTTAACGGGACAGATAGTGGAGTTGTGTTCTGTTTGTTTTAGTTGAACTAGTTGGGATTAGTTAACTAACTAATCAACTAGATATGAGTGGAGTAAATTAAATAATATTTAATTTACTAAATATTAACTCATTAGTCAACTCAAGAACACTTCGGTTCACTACAGTGCATGATCAGTTCAGTGGAGACCAGTGGAAGAGGTAGATGAAAGGGTGAGTAAAGCTATCAGTTGGTAGATTTGTTTTGCATGAGATTTGCATTACACTTGGAGGAATTGTCCCTGACAATTGCGCAGTCAAGGCAAGGGGATTCGAACCTTGAACCTCTTCATATACAGCCATGATTTCGCAATAGAGGCAAGGCAATTGGTGGGGAGTTTTGAACCGGTGACTTGTTCAAAACTAAGCTAGATTGTGTGTGACTTTATGAGAAAGTACTGAGTACTTGTGAGGAGTATTGTACTTGTTTGGTTACATGATTTCTCCATTATAATATACACAATAGCTGCGGGGTTTTCAGCTATAGGCTTTCCCCATACATATTGAGTTAATGTGTGATTGATTTGATGTGAGATTGCTTCTATTATTTCCGCATGTGACAATTAATTGTAGATGAGATTATGTGTTATGCATGCAATTCGAAATTGATGTGTAATCGGGTTAATCTCCATTGAATAAGTGATTTATTCAGCTAATTTCTACAGTGCACTCCTGATGTTGCTCCCAATCCGCTCCCCAGTGGAGCGCACTCTAGAAGCGGATTTGAGGGGTGAGGGGGGGGGTGCTTCTCTGCAACCCTGTTTAGGACAATTCCTATCATGGAATAACACATCCTCAAGAAATTTCCTCTTCAATTACTCTTACATCTTGGATGCCCTACCACACCTTCAAAGAGTATCAAAATAAATCTCAGATGCTTACCCAATCCTCCATTCTTTCTTCACAATATGGAGACTAGAATGATGTGTCTATCTCTCTTCATGGCCTTCACGAAGACTTACAGTTGCTAGTCCTAGTCTAGTGCATGACACATGAAGTAGATGTAATATTCCCAATTAGCAGCATCTAATTGGCAATATTAATTTGTGCTCAGATTTTGCTTTTCTAATGTTCAACCATAAATAAAAGGGTGCTGAGACCCATAACCAAACTTAGGAGAAATAAACTCCCTAAAGTCACTTAGACAATATTCTGATTTCAGCGTGGAACCTAGGGGGACCAAGTGACAACGCAGGGAGAGGGACAACGTAGAGGTAGAGTGGGCCAGGCAACGTAGTGGCAGCGTGGGCCAGGCAATCTAGTGGCAGCGTGGGCCAAGACAACGCAGAGTAGTCAGGGCAACGTGGCAAGGGGAGACAATGTAGCATAGTGGGGCCCAAGGGAGAGTTAGGGTCTCAAGCATAAATGGAGGGAGAGGCCAACTTCTCATTCATTCTATTATGCATCTTCAGAATTTCTGTCTAACAGATATTGAGCACACTTATGCTGTTTAGCTAAGTCTACAAGTGTTGTTCATCACACGGGTGTCTCCGAGCGGAGATCCCAACCTCAGCCTCGGGGGACTTGGAGTGCTCGCTCAGGTGAGGAGCTTTACCTTAAGTAATCAGAGTAGAGAACGCAGCATCATCCATCCAGGGGTTACGCAGTGTTGAGGTAGCGCTGTCTCTCACAGGGGTTACGTAGTCTTGGAGAAGGGCAGCTCCAGGAGAGAGGGATATTCAGTAGTTTTAGTCTGGGAGAAGTGTGAGGGGATCAACCCTTCACAAATGATCTTTTGGAGCAGATTGAGGCCAACATTTCTAGCCATTCACTTCAGAGGCCAGTGTACTCACTGCGAGTACGTAATTTTCCCAAGGGGGTCAAATTCCGGGGTCAGCCTTTCTGAAATTCCTTCCTGGGTTTTTCCAAGTTTTTGGAGAAAATTTCATAGCCAGAGCTTCATAATTTTCTGAGCAGGGGAACAACCCCAAAGAGCAGCGCCATTTTAGCCAGAAGCAACATTTTCCAACAACAACAACAACTCGGGGAGTTGCGCAGTCTAGAGAGGAAGCAACCATCCATAGAAGGGTTTGAAGAGTTGTTTCAGCTTGCCCTGAGCAAGCCAATGTGCCATCATTCTGATCACCTTTTTGTACTCATTCCCTATTTCCAGATTTATAATAAAATGGCTCAGCTTTCCTAAATGTTAGTAGTGTTTTTCATGGTGTCTCTATAGTAGCTGTAGTTTTTTTATGTTTCTTTGTATTGATGTTTATTTCCTATTCGAAATATTACAGTGGTATCAGAGCTCATAGACTTGGCTCAGCCTGTGGAGTAGATCAGTCTATGAAATTCAGAGACAAGGAATAAATCACCTATCGGAAGCAGCGGTACAGGAGCAGAGAGCGAAGGCTCGAGCCCACATTTGGTGACGGGGACTGCGTTCTAGTAAAGGACGCAGCGGAGGAAGTACCCATGGCAGAAGAACTAGATGACGAGGAGGAGTTCAGTAATCTCCTCTTGAATTCAGTACAGGAGCTCTCCAGAAAAATAAAGGAGATGGGGCAAAAGATTGCTGAGGAGAACAGACAACGTGAGACATGAGAGTTCCACCGCCGAAGGGGAACCAGGGCCGAGGGCCTTTGGACGATGACACTCAGAGAGACTTGATATGGAGGAAGCTATGCTTCACATGCCTGGAGTCATGCGCACTAGGTCATCGATGTGCCCCAGGGAAGGCACATTACATCAAGGTATTCTCCGACAGTGAGGGAGAAGAAGATGCTTATGAGGAGATAGAGGGAGAGGCCAGCGCTGTAGCATAGAGGAGATCATCCACCACCACCACCTCCCCCAGGAGAAGGAGGGGCAACGTTTGCACCCACAGGAGTCCTTGCATCTCTGCGAGGAGTTCCGAAGTATTTGACACTGCGTGTCCGAGACGCCGTGCAGGGACGGCTTGTTTCAGTTCTGGTAGATAGTGGGGCCACTCATAACTTCATTGATGCCCAGCTAGTGGAGAGGAGGGGCATACCGACGGAGAGTTTTGATGGCTTCTCAGTGTTGGTACGAGGCGCCAAAACCATGCAGTGTATGAGGTATGTTTCGGCATTGGCAGTGACCATGGGGACGTACGCGATGACAAACCACTTCTTTGTGGTTGACATCCCAGATACCAATGTGGTATTGGGAGTGTAGTGGTTGATTACGCTAGGTAAGGTCACCACAGACTGGGAGACACTGGAGATGGAGTAGACAGACAAGAAGAGTGGGAAGCATGTGATGATCAGAGGCATGCACACATATCCTCTGCAGAAAGTTTCAGCACACCGGATGGAGGCAGACTTCCGGAAGGGAGACATAGAGTGGGCAATAGGACTGCGTATTTCAGAGGCAGGAGCCACAGGGCAGTCAGTACACCCCGATGTGCAGTCGATATTGGACAGGTACTCCATGGTTTTTGGGGACATACCACTGGGGCAGCCACTGGATCGAGGGTTTCAGCATACCATTGAGTTGGAGCAGGGGATCTAAGCAGTGATCACCACCCGCTATAGGCACCCCAAGGCCTACAGGGATGAGATTGAGAGAGATATCCACGAGCTCTTAGCACTAGGACACATCTAGCCCAGTACTAGCCCGTTTGCTTCTTCTGTTGTTCTGGTAAAGAAGAAGGATTGCACATTGTGGATGTGCATTGACTACAAGACACTCAACTAAAAGACCATGAAGAACCGATACCCCATCCCCAGGATTGATGAGTTGATGGATGAGCTGAGGGGACCTAAGTTCTTCTCCAAGATCGATCTGAGGTCAGGGTACCATCAGATCAAGGTGAGGGACCAGGATGTCTCCAAGATTGCATTCATGTGCCATTATGGCCACTTCGAGTTTCTGGTGATGCCCTTCGGGCTAACCAACGCACTAACCACTTTTCAGTCTTGCATGAACCACATCTTTCGTGGTCAGTTGAAGAAGTTTGTGCTGGCGTTCTTTTATGACAACCTTATATACAACCACACTTGGGAGGAGCACTTGCAACACATTGAGGTTGTACTGCGTATTTTGGAGGAGCAACATTATGCTAAGCTCTCCAAATGCGAGTTTGGGTTGACAGAGATGCTCTAATTGGGGCATATCGCTGGTGTGGACGGAGTGAGAGTCCATGAGGAGAAGATCCGGGCCATCCGGGATTGGCCGGAACCGAAGAATGTGACAGGACTCCGGGGATTTGTAGGCATTTGCACCTACTACCGGAAGTTTGTCAAGGGGTTTTCCTAACTTGTTGCACCCCTCACAGATCTCACCAAAAAGGGGGCATTTGGCTGGACTGATACTGCGCAGAGGGCCTTTGGCAGGCTCAAGGAAGTGATGAGAAACTGTCTGGTGTTGGCTTTGCCAGATTTCACGTAGCCCTTCATTCTGGAGTGTGATGCTTCGGGGAAGGGAGTAGGCGCAGTATTGATGCAAGGGGGCCACCCTATAGCTTTTAAGAGTAGGAAGCCACTGCCGCATGAGAGGTTGTATCCGATATATGACAAGGAGATGCTATTCATTATGCATGCATTGGCCAAGTTTCGGCAGTATCTGGTAGGCAACAGATTTTGAGGGAGGACTCATCACAACAGCCTCCGGTTTTTCCTTGAGCAGAAGCAGTTGCAGGAGAGGCAGTAGAAGTGGGTCAGTAAGATCCATGCCTATGAATTTGACATTGAGTATGTCAAAGGGAAGAAGAATGTAGTGCAAGATGCTTTGTCACGTAGACCAGCATCGCTGTCCTTGATGAGCCTAGACGCAGACTGGAGAGCTCAACTGTTGGTGGAGTACTCCAAGGACCGCCTTGCTTGTGAGGTGCTGGATGGCCAGATTTCAAATGATAGGTACAGGGTAATGGATGAGGTCATCTATTACAGAGATAGAATCTTCTTGACTGGGGATTCTCAGCTCAAGGAGAAGATAATGCGTGCATCCCACGATTCTCCGCTATCAGGCCATCAGGGATTCACAAAGACCTACAGGGCCATCAGGGAGAGGTTCTCTTGGAGAGGCCTCAAGGAGGACATACTTCGGCATGTCAGGGAGTGCGAGGTATGTTAGAGGAACAAGGGGGAGATGAGCTACCCAGTCGGATTGCTACAACCGCTTCCCATTCCGAAAGGAAAGTGGGAAAGCATTTCTATGGATTTCATTAATGGGTTGCTCGCGGTGCAGGACAAGGATTGCATCTTTGTGGTCGTTGATCGACTAACAAAGTATGCCCATTTCTTCGCCATATCAGCCCAGTACACAGCTGCACAGGTGGCTGAGTTTCTCTTCTGTGATGTTTTCAGATTACATGGTCTTCCTAAGATCATAGTCAGTGACAGGGACAACCGTTTCATGGGTGGATCTTGACAGGAGATATTTCGTTTGGTGGGTACAAAGTTAACTCCTAGTACCAGCTATCACCCTCAGACGGATGGGCAAACGAAGATAGTGAACAAGTGGCTGAAATGCTACTTACGAAACTATGTCACAGGGTAGCAAAAGGCATGGTTGTGTTGGCTACACTTGGGAGAATACTGCTACAAAACCACTTTCCACATGTCTACCAGAATGTCTCCATTTTATGCTTTGCATGGATATCATGCTCTGACTTTTGCTGATGTTATGTTTGGAGCTAGCAAGGCCCCCAGGGCCAAGGATTGGATCCAAGAGAGCCAAGATATACTCCGCGCTCTTAAGGACAACTTAGCCACAACGTAGAATCAACAGAAGCTGTATGTAGATAGAGGGCGGGTAGAGAGATAGTTTGAGGTAAGGTGACTTGGTCTACCTCTGACTTCAACCTTACCGACAGTCTACGCTGAAGCATAAGGGGGCCGAGAAGCTCAAGCCTCGCTTCTATGGGTCTTATATGGTGATCAGTCGGGTAGGAGAGGTTTCTTATGAGTTGGAGCTACCGGCAGGGAGTAGGATACACAACATTTTCCATGTATAATGCCTGAAGAAGGCATTGGGGTAGCAAGTGACTGCAACAAAAAAGCTTCCACCTACAAATGATGAGAGGCATTTGATGTTACAGCCAAAAGCCATCTTAGACACCCGAGAGAGACAGCTACGGAGCAGGACAATCAAGGAGTACTTGGTGAGATGGAGGAATCTTTTGGATGAGGATGCCACTTGGGAGAGTGAGAAGATTCTGCAGCACCCATCTTTGCAGTTGTTTGAGGACAAGCAACATTTTGGCGACAAGCACTGTAATATTCCAAATTAGCAAGAGCTAATTGGAAATATTAATTTTTGCTCAGATTTTTATTTTCTAATGTTCAGCCATAAATAAAAGGGTGTTGGGACCCATAACCCAACTTAGGAGAAATAAACTCCCTAGAGTCACTTAGACAATATTTTGATTTCAGCGTGGGGCCCAAGGGACCAAGTGACAATGCAGGGAGAGGGACAACATGGGCCAGGACAACACAAAGTAGGCAGGGCAGCGTGGCGAGGGGAGACAACGCAACATAGTGGGGCCCAAGGGAGAGTTAGGGTCTCAAGCATAAAAGGAGGGAGAGGCTAGATTCTCATTCATTCTATTATGCATCTTCAGAATTTCTATCTAATAGATATTGAACACGCTTACGCTGTTTAGTTAAGTCTGCAAGTGTCGTTCAGCACACGGGTGTCTCCGAGCGGAGATCCCAACCTCAGCCTCGGGGGACTTCGAGTGCCCGCTCAGGTGAGGAGCTTTACCTTGAGTTTTCAGAGCAGAGAATGCAACATCATCCATCCAAGAGTTACACAGTCTTGAGGTAGCGCAGTCTCTCACAGGGGTTACATAGTCTTGGAGGAGGGCAGCTACGAGAGAGACCGATATTCAGTAGTTTCAGTCCAAGAGAAGTGTGAGGGGATGAACCCTTCACAAGTGATCTTTTGGAGCAGATTGAGGCAAGCATTTCCAGCCATTCACTTCAGAGGCCAGCGTACTCACCATGAGTATGTAATTTTCCCAAGGGGGTCAAATTTCGGGTTCAGCCTTTCCGGAATTCCTTCCTGGGGGTTTCCATGTTTTTGGAGGAAATTTCATAGCCGTAGTTTCGTAATTTTCTGAGCAGGGGAACAACCCCAAAGAGCAGCTCCATTTCAACCAAAAGCAACATTTTCCAACAGCAGCAGCAGCTCAGGGAGTTATGCAGTCCAGAGAGGAAGCAACCATCCATAATAGGGTTTGGAGAGTTATTTCAGCTTGCCCTAAGCAAGCCAAGGTGTCATCATTCTGATCACCTTCTTGTACTCATTCCCTATTTCCAGATTTATAATAAAATGGCTCAGCTTTCCTAAATGTTTGCAGTGTTTTACATGGTGTCTCTAGTAGCTGTAGTTTTTGTTTATGTTGCTTTGTATTTCTGTTTATTTCCTATTCGAAATATTAAAATAGATAACCATTTCTATCACTCCCTCTTAGCCAGGGAGGACGAACTTATTCCTATAAAAGGAATATAACCAAGCTCCCTCTTAACTAGGGACTTGTTCAACAACAACTTTTTGATAGAGATCATGGTACTATTAACTACTAGTAGAGCTCCTTCTTTCGATATCATGAACTTCATCTTCTTCATTGTGGAGCCTTAATCTTCTAGTTCTTCTTCGTAGGGCATCGACCATCCATCACTTTCCTTCAATGAACCATAGGATTGAACCAATAGTCGAGTCATCCTTCTTTTCATCAGAATGTGATCTTCCAGTCCACATTTGGCTTTTCTTCGTACAACTACCTCTTCCAAGCGATGTTTCCTTTAGGATCTTCCATCCAACCACTTGAGTGCTAGTTGTAGGTGACATCTACAACTCTATTTTGGTAGCCCTGTATGAGCCCATCCAGATATTGTTCAAAAATCAAACTAAACATCAAATCAAAGTTATCTTTTGTGATGGCCTTTCATCATGACATTTGCTTCTTGCAACATCAACATCTTGCACATTCATAATCACATCTCCAAGACTTTTAATATCAAGGGTATCCTTCCTTTACAAGCCTTATTAGAGTCTTCATCCCTTCTTTATGGACATTTCATAGCCAATTCTTCTAGTCATCGGATGTTGATTTCTTTTTCTTACATGACTATAGTTACATCTTTCACGATATCTTCTTTCTTTCTTCACATATTGCTCCCCAGGAACTTTCATTCATAGTTCCTTCATCTTTGTCAACCACCTCATATTCCATATGAGGAAATATTATGTTGATTTGATCTTGTCATATGTGAACCATGCCTTCAAGGAAGAGATCCCTTTTCTTCGATCATGCTCATGAGGTAGAGTATTCACCCATGCTATTTGCAACTATATGATGACATGACTTAATCTATCAAACATATACATACCTCTTTTCTCTTTTTGGTCATTTAGACTTCCTTCGACAACTTTCTTTTATTGCTTGAAATTTCTTCAACCATTTTGACATGTTGCAATTCTTCGTCACCATACCATCATCCTTCTAAACAATGGATCCCACACAAGGTGAAATAATCAGCGAGACACTTGCTTCTTCCAAGTAGAGGTGAAATTTCTAATGAATATTCTAACAAAGGATCTTGATTATCCTCATTCTGCAAATGCTCCTTTCTAATTATGATAATGTATGATGAGTTCTTTCTATCTTCTATCATGCTAGATGAATTTCTTCATATTTACTACTTATGCTTTCAATGAGGTTACCAAGAGCTACTTCCTTTCTATGATGACTACTACATCCATGTAGACTTCTACTTTAGCTATCGTTTGAAGCTTCTATAATGATGTCATGAACTCTTTCTTTAATCGTATGCTTCTAATATGATGCCATCTACTAATATGATGCATTCTATCATACTTACAGTGCTTTCTACAATGATAGCTATCTTTCACAAAAAATTGAAAAGAACTAGGTGAAGGAGATCATCTCAGTCATAGTAGAGATCTTTCACTTCCTCCTTCCTTGGTTTCTTCTCATCATGTTCTTCTACTTCTTTGGTGATATGGGCTTCAATCCTTTATTTCCTTTTCTTGTTTTCCTTCTTGAGTTTCGGACAATCTCTCTTGAAATGCCCCTATTCCTGACAACCATAGCGTTGGATCTTTGACATATCGATCTTTTTTTTAGGGCCAAACTTCCCAAATTTTCCTTTTCTCCTAGCCATAACAACGAATGCTTGAACCTGTTCATTTGACCTTGCATCACTTTTTTCCTTCAACCTAGTTTCTTGAATTTTACATAATGACCAAAGTTCACTGAATGGAGTGGCTTCTTTCTTTCCATGTATGCTTGATACAAAGTTGCTCCATTCCTTTGGTAGTGCATTGAGCACAATTGTGGTCATTTCTTTATCATACATTATTTCCCCCAATTCTTGTAGTTGGTGTCTTATTTCTGACATTCTCATAAGATATGAGGCTATCCCTTATTCCTTTGATACCTTCATCTTATATAGCTCGGCTCGCAAATATATTAAGTCTGCTGCAGTGCTTACGAAGAATAATTCTACCAACTTGTCATAGATGTCTTTTGAATTTTCCAATTTTGCTACATAAGGGATGAGAGAATCCTTGATTGATTCTATAAGGATTCTTTGATCCCTTATTTCCCCCTTCATATACTTTAATAGAGCTTGAGCTTCTTCCTTTGGCAGTTCAACAATTAAATCCTCAACATGTCAAATGAATTAATTATCTATGAGGATCAAATCTGTCCTTTTCTTCCATGCAAGGAAATTTGATGACCTATCCTTTTTGTTGCTCTCCTTGCAAAATTAAGTCGTTTTCATAGTAGATTTACTTATATATATATATATATATATATATATATATATATATATAAGGATACTTGTCAAGTAAAGATGTTCCTTTGATGGTGATATCTTCAAGTTGATGCCGTCTTGATTTTGATGATGATGCTTGCTTCCTGGAAGATGACAATACCTCTTCCAGAGATGTGCTTCTTCAAATATGCTTGTGACGAGATTCTTGATTATTTCTGACATTCTCATAAGATATGAGGCTATCCCTTATTCCTTTGATACCTTCAGCTTATATAGCTCGGTTCTCAAAGATATTAATTCTCCTGCAGTGCTTACAAAGAATAATTCTACCAATTTTTCCTAGATGTCTTTTGACTTTTCCAATTTTTCTACATAAGGGATGAGAGAATCCTTGATTGATTCTATAAGGATTCGTTGAGCCCTTATTCCCCTCTTCATATAATTTAATAGAGCTTCAGCTTATTCCTTTGGCAATTCAACAATTAAACCCTTAACATGTCGATTGACTTCATTTTCTATGAGGATCAAACCTATCATTTTCTTCCATGCAAGGAAATTTGATGACCTATCCAACTTGTTTCTCTCCTTACAAAATGAAGGCATTTTGATAATAGATTCTAGAGATGTGCTTCTTCAAATATGCTTGTGATGAGATTCTTGATTCAATTAGAGGGAGAACACCTTGATTATGTTGATGCTTCTTCTTTGATGTAGAGACTTGAAGATGCTTCAATGTATATACCTTCTTTCTTTGAGTGGACGTAGGGTCCTTGAGGTCATCTTCTTATTGTTGCTTCTATATAGTGTGATCCTTGAAATGAACAGTCCTTCTTGGTGCCCCTTATATTGTTTGACCCTTATGTATCCCTTCTTGATGATTCAATGGCCTCTTTGATGTATTGACCTTTCTTGATACTCCTTTTGATGGTCCTTCTTCATGTTGCCTTTCCTTGTCTTGTCACCTTAGCTCTAATACCATGTTGAGATATCTAGGGCAGCTAGATCAGGCGACTTCTCTTACTTTGATAACTCCTAGTGATGTATTTTTACTTAACTTAATTAGCTTCTTCTTTCTGTTGATTATATTTATCAACAAACTACCACCAAATCATAAAGAACAACGAGACAAGAGAACACAAGATGTAAGCGATCAACCAGGGCCAAAACTCTCCTCTTGAGAGGAAAATGCACAAGAATTCTTCTTTTCTTATAGAATCTTCAAATGATGAATTCCACGATCTAAGACCCTTGACAAAGACCCCTCCAAGACAAAGTCAACCTTTCTCCTTGATGATCTTTCTTTCCAACAACTTTCTCAGCATCTTCGACCTTATTTCTACTCAAACTAGCAGGGGTCCTAGGAGGGGTTCCTATAGAGCAGCTACTAGGTCAAGTGGCAACAATGGAGAAATAGCCCACTATCACCTCAGCTAAAGCTCCCTGCTCTTTAAGAAATTCACCGATGGGAGGAGTCCCGGTATGAAGGAAATCACTAGAATAATGAGGTTAATGACGATGCACAATGAGATTTCCAAAGCCCATTCAAAGGAGAGGCTCATATAATAGGTTGCTTTTTTTAGAAGCAAAATAAGGGCTCTGCAAAAAGGCTTGAGGTAAGGATGACCTCAAGTATAGAAATATTAAAAATGATGAATGCCTAAGATCAAAACTTCCAAAATCCCTCTCTTATGATTGATGTGTTTATACTAGGGTTCAAAGTGAGGGAAGGAAGGCTCATTCAATGGAAAGTTTCAATTAAAGTGTGAGATTTGGGAGAAGCTAGGGTGACTTTCCACGAAAAAACCATTGAGAGAAATACTATAAGTGACCAAGGGTTGAGAGATATACCGTGGTAAAGGCTTATCCAATGATCACCTATTGTTAAGAGAAAAGGTTTTGAATGATGAACTACAAAGTGCAAACCTTCAATTAATCCCCAAGTCAAAGCAACTTCAAGGGTTCCCTCTTAATGTGATAGCTAGGACATCAATCTATTTGAAAATCCATTGTTGGAATTTGTTCAAAACTAGAGGATGCCTAGAGGAAACATAAATGAAAAAACTTGTCCATACGAAATCCTAAAATTCCTCATCCCTAAAATTTCGCACCAAACCCTAGAAAATCTCCTCATCCTTAGGGGACAAAGAAAAGAGGAAGAAAAAGAGGTGAAACAATGCTATTTCATTAAGTTAATATGATTAACAATGATATAGGACCAATGCCTAGTCTATTGGGAGAATGGAGTAAAAAATGAGATTGATTTAGGGTTTGTTTCTATTAAGGAAGCCTAATTGTAGCTTCACATGCCCTAATGAAGTAGCTGCCCAACTACAACAAGAATTTATACTTCGACTTGTCAAATAATGGAGTTTTAGGGTTAGGTTTTCCAAGGCAACCCGTAGGAACATTCACTATTTTTTTCCCAATGAATAAAACATGCAATAGATCAAGACTACCAAAGTGATTCAAGATTTTTGCATAATTTAGAGCACAAGCAACATCATGATGCATTATTCCATACATTAAATATATAATGAAAATTTCGCATAAAACAAAAACTTTCATGGCAGAAAAAGTATATCCATCTATGACATTTGCAAGAGAAGCCCCAAAATAGAATAAAATTAACCCAAACATCATAATGCATTAAAGAATCTCTAATTCGTCCTTCAATAGCTATAGCGAAATTCCAGAAAAACCAATGATCTAAATCCAAGTGACGATGAGTTACAAATGAGGCCTCAATTGTATTTATATGAGCCTCTAATAGTTCAATGGGTCTAATTAGCCTAACAAACCCCTAAAATTGTCTCTAATGTGCAAAATAACACTTTAATTGGTGACAAGCCCACCAAATGGCTCCATAACATGAAAAATAAGCCTCTCAAGAGGGCCGATATGATGATACAATAGCTAGGAGGGCTGCTGAGGAGGCCTAATGGAGACCAATACGTGCCAAGATGAATGAATGAGCTCCAAACATAGTGATAAATAGGATGGCCCCTTGATATCCAAGCAAATGACCTATGGTGCACCCAACTGTTTATGGGGGGCACAAAACATCCTCATGGGTTTCCAAATGGATCGAACAAGCCTGTATCCCATTTGTAAGGGATGGAAGAATGATGCAAGCCTCCCACTGTCAACCATGGTGGGACACATCCTCCTCTAGGCCCTGGATCAACTGCCAAGTGTGTGGTGCAAGTGTATCCAATTCGGCAAGGTAGTCTAGGTGCATCATCATCATCAAATAGGTGGAACACAAGCAAGCGATGAGTGGAACTGAAGGATCCCATGAATTGGCAATCTGCTCTCTGCTATGGTGGAGGCCCATGGCTCTCAATGCTCACCCTACAAATGGCCATATGACTCTCTTGAGGGATCTTGAGGGTTTGGACCTCGTATAGGAAGACCAAACCCAAGATGAAGACCCACTTGCAACCCTGTATAAGATCCAATGCGTCCCCTCACCTCTAGTACAGCCAAACATTAGTGCAATTGAGTAAATGAGTTTAAAAATCATGGATCCAAGTGGACACTTCATGGTGGCATGCCCTTCCATAGTGGGCTTTAAAACATACAAGTGTCTCCAAGTTCAAGAAGAAGGTTAACCAAGGACATTATTAGGTGGTTTTAGCCTCTAAGGGGAGTGACATGCCCGTGGTACATCCATCAAATGGCAGGTGGTATGTGAAATAATGATGGAATCAGAATGGAGTGGGGCATTAGGGGAAGGCTCGAGGCCACATGCCACAATACAAGGGTAGCTAAAATGGTGAAAGCCCACACTTGGGTATATGAGTGTAGGAGGGAGCAATCATGGTACATGAGTTTCCCCAACCATTGTTTTTCCACCCTTCTTCATATGCCTTTTGCCTTTTATAAATTTTCTTTTGTAACTGCTCGGGGCTCCAGGGGATGAGAGTATTATATGTAGGATATAGAAGTGAATACCCCGTTTAGGTGGGGTAGTTCATCTCCCACCAGGGGTTGGGACAATCATTGGTTCCCCAATGATGAAAGGGGCCAATATGATGGGCCTTAGGAACCAGGGTGATTGCCATGATGATATGGGTAGAGCTCATGTTTGGCTTTTGCCCACGTGCCAAATTTGTATGTCCTTACCATATTTTGCATTTTATGGTACATTTCTTGTTGACAATGGAAAAATTATGCTTTTTCTTTTCCTTTTAGCTGCATCAACCTCCAGGGCATCCTTCTAGGCCCGAGCTAAGGTGTGGGCAAGGGGAGGGGGAAGCTAACTCCATTGTGGATCCAATGGACAAATGTGGACCCAAATGGGAAATATGGTGAATGGGGTTATAATGAGCAGAGGAGAGTGATGTATATGGTGTCAGGAGCAAGACCACGAAACCAAAATCGAGGTTTCCCATGTAGTGCTACCTCTAAAGCTAGTAACCAATAAAGGAGATCCCACAAAACTAGGATACAAGGTTAACCATCAAATTGGACAAAGGAGACAAGAGTACAAATCAAGCCCACTCTTTTGATCGAATCCCCCCACTGATCCATGCCCAAAAGTGTCCATGACAAGTAAACAAAAATACCCAACTTCACAATGGAAAGCCATACCTTCGGGGTTTGAAGGCCCACCTTCAAACATACGATCATGACAGATGGGAGAGGGAGCATATGGCTATCTCAGGTGGTAGAGATAGTGGCACATCGAGCTATCTGGTGGCTGGAAGGGGCTCTTGACTACCGACTAAGAACCATCTAGGAGAAATATTTTCTCCTATGGATATCGCCCACGTGTGGTGGTTAACAGACCCCAACAATTTCTTCTGCAACTTTGACCCAATAGATTCTTCTACAACTTCAACCCAACGGTTTCTTTGCAACTTCGATCCCAACAACTCTCCAACACTTCAACTTGCCCAACAACTTTCCAACACTTCGACTTGCCCAACAACTTTCCAACACTTCGATTTTCCCAACAACTTTCCAGCACTTTGACTTGCCCAACAACTTTCGAAACCCTAACACAAGAAAGAGAGAGGAACCCAAAAACTTCGATCTTGCTTTTCTTTTCTTTTTTCATCCTTTTCCAGCTTCTTCCTTGTGGAGATCGAACTTTCTTGTTGTGTGCTCAAATGAGGTCGGGTCCTTCTTTTTTATAGGTTTTCTATGGGTACAAATTGCATCCTTGAGGCCGACTTGATCTTTCATGTGGGTCGACTTACTTGAGGAACTATGAGATGGTCTTGGAGGGTATTTGACTCTAATTTGACAAGTAATTTTTTTTTTTACAATATGTAACATGCCCAAAAAGGTATTTCATACATGACAATGACTTATGACTTGTTGACTCAAGGACAAGCCCTAGAAGCACTCAATGGGTGCTTGACCTAAAAATAAATTTCCCTTGATCATGAAACCCATGCCTCGAGAATGACAATAATAAATTTATTTTTCTCTTTACAATAAATACATAAAATCATGATTACACAGGTCATTACGAAGATTGAACCTAGTTACATATTTCAATATCTTGAGAAATCTAGGGCAACTAGATTAGGTGACTTCTCTTACTTTGATAACTATTTGTGATGTATTTTTACTTAATTAGTTTATTCTTTCTCTTGATTATATTTATCATCAAACAACTACCAAATCATAAAGAACAATGATACAAGAGGACACAAGATGAAGGCGATCAACTAGGGCCAAAACCTCTCCTCTTGAGAGGAAAACCCACAAGAATTGTTATCTTCTTATAGGATCTTCAAATGACAAATTCTAAGACCTAAGACCCTTCGCCAAGACCCCTCCAAGACCATGTCAACTTTTCTCCTTGAGATTTATTTCTAGCAATTTCGACTCCAACAACTTCTTCAACAACTTTGACCATTGCAGTTTCTTCTACAACTTTGACCCACTAGAATCTTCTGTAACTTTGACCCAACAGTTTCTTCTGCAATTTCGACTCAATAATTTCTTTTGTAGCTTCGACCCCAACAACTATCCAACACTTCGACTTTCCCAACAACTTTCCAACACATCGAATTGCCCAACAACTTTCCAACAGTTCGACTTGCCCAACAACTTTCGAAACCCTAGCACAAGAAAGAGAGAGAAACCCAAAAACTTTAATCTTGTTGATAAATTAGGGCATTTAATTCAATTTCTCTTCTTGATAATTACTTGTGAACTTGCTATGCTTCTTTTACTTAGACCTTATCTTTGTTAGCTTATTATGTCTTTCATCAAGTCAATTATCAAAATAAAAGAGACACAAAGTTTAGGCTCTTCAAGCCAGGGGCAAAACCTCTCCCTCTTGGAGAAGAAAACTTGACTGTAATTTTTCTGATAGATGTTCAATTGACGAGTACCAAGACCATGACACAAACCCTTGACTTCAGTATGCCTCCAAGACCTTGTCACTGCTCTTCTATGCTCCTTATGTTACTCTTAATTTTCCGCACTGCTTTGCACCAACACTAGGGAAGCTCGGTCACTAGCCCTAAACAATGTACTTCTTTCTTGCCATCCTTTGATCTAGCCTTGGCCTACTAGAGACTCCTCCTTAGTCTTCTTTCCGCACCTCTTTATATCTAAGTCTGGGATCCTTTGCACGTTGTAGTGACCCTTCTTTTCACTGTAGTCAACTTTAGCCTCTTTCCAAGATATACTAGATATAAATGCGGCTCAAATATAGAGATATTATATCTCTTTTCTTCGTCTAACAACAAACTTCTTCTTCGCTATATTTCCTCTTCTTCCAGCACTGTAATATGCACTGATAACAAACTTTTATCCTTTGTTTTAGTAGGTCTCGACCTACTTGGATATGCGAGGTATAGCAGACCGAAAACCAGAGGTAAGTTTACTTGTCTCTCCTTTGCATATTAGTCTCCAATATTCACACCAAAATAGACCCTTTCCTTCGCACTTGATCATAGAACTTGACCGAACTGATATGCCTAAATGAGGCCGCAGTCCCTCCTATATATAGGAATTGTCTCCCTCTTCTAGGCTGACATGTCTTTCTGCTAGGACGCTGACTTGAATATGTGTGTAGGCCAACATGCATAAGGTTGGATATTCAACGTGAATTGAGCTGACTTCAAGGAGCATTATGACAAGGTCTTGAGGCATACTTTTACATCAATAATTGTCTTTTACAAGTGTAACAACACTTCATATACATGACTCCACATTACTTATTTATGACAAGATGACAAACCCCTAAAGACATTAAGAAGAAGTCTTTGAACTATAATAAAAACTTCTTTCTCATGAAACCCATGATGCAAGTATTACAAAAATACATTTTATTATCTTTGTCTTCTTGATTACATAAATTCATAATTACAAGTCATTATGAAGACCGAACCTAGTTACACTTTTCAACAGATCTTGCTTTTCTTCTTCTTTTTCATCCTTTTCCAACTTCTTCCTTGAGGAGGTCGAGTTCCTTCTTATTTATAGGCTTTTGAGGGGTACAAATTGCTTCCTTGAGGCCAACTTGATCTTTCATGTAGGTCAACTTACTTTAGGCACCATGACAAGGTCTTGGAGGGTCTTTGACTCTTATTTGACTCAAATAAATTTTTCTTTACAATATGTAACATGCCCAAAAAGGTCTTGCATACATGACAATGACTCTTATGACTTGTTGAATCAAAGACAAGCCCTAGAAGTGTTCAGTGGGTGCTTGACCTAAAAATAAATTTCCCTTGAGCATGAAACCCATGCCTCAAGAATGACAATAATAAATTTATTTTTCTCTTTACAATAAATACATAAAATTGTGATTACATATGTCATTATGAAGACCAAACCTAGTTACATATTTCAATGCTCCCTCTTAACTAGGGAGGTATTCATAATCCACACAAGGTACTTCGACATTCTCAAGCTAAAGAATTCTCATAAGAAGAGTCAAATTGGTAAGACATGTCATAACCTCTGAGAGGTTGTTGCGCTTGTGCTAGAGGGAGGAGACGCGCTAAAATCTAGTCAGCTTAGGGCTGGTGTGGCCCAGGTTGGGTGCGATCCTCGAGTGATTTTGACGGATTAGATGCCCCTGGGTTGCAATTTCTCAAGCCACGGGTCAAGCCTGGAAAAAAACATATCACTTGACAAAAAAAAAGAATGGTGACTTCTCCTTAAACTTGCTTAAAAACAAATAATTTAATTAACTAATTTTAAGTTTTTTCTGTTAATGATCGGATATACTTGGAGCACTTCCTCCTCTGTGTTTTCTGCCTTACTTCTCTTCGTCTCTGCTGATATCTCCCTCCTTCTGTCTCTCCAACCCAACCTCTACAATCTCACCCTCTGAAATCGAATTCTCTTACTTTAGAATCGATTTCCTTCAGGTACTGAGAATGTGCCTGGCTTGCTTTCCAATTGACCCTCAAACCTTCTCTTACAGTCTTCTTGTTGATGAATCAACTACCCAGATTATATCCTTAATCAATGGCTCAGATTAAAAGATGACTTGATCTTCATTTTCTAGAAGATCCACACTCTTCTTTATTAATACCCTTTAATTATTTAATTTCCCTAAGTTTAGACTTAGGGATCACTTTAAAATAATTAATTGTTTTAATAAAGCATGATTCGAGTGGAATTTCCACAAACGATTTCTAGGTTACCTGGAATATTGATGTCCAAGCTTCTTTCCAAAATATGAGACTTGGAACACTTTCCAATGCTACAAAATCAACACTCCCTCTTAGCGAGGAAAGTGTTTCAGCAAGGTACCAACTGTATCTGCTCTACCCTGAAGCATTTGTTGCGTTGTTGAAGTCTTGGCTGCTGCCCCTCAACTCTGCGCTGCTACCCTCTGTACTGCTGCTTGTGACACCACCTCTGCTATTTTCTCATCCGTACTGCAGCTCCCTTCGAGTCTGAAGACCACCCATTCCTCTACTGGAATGGGTTCTCGACCATCCCTATCTTTTCTCTTAAGTAAGTAAACTTAATCTTACCCAAAGCCTTTGTGAGGATATCTGCCACTTGTTCTCCTGTAGGAGTATACCTCAACTGTACATCTCCTCGTTGGACAAAGTCTATGAGGAATTGGCACCTAATGTCAATGTGCTTTGACCGATCATGAAATACTGCATTCTCAGAGAGCTTGATGCAGCTCTGGTTATCACACAAAATTGCGGTCGGTTCCATCCTCTTCTTGAGCAAGTTCAAGAGTAGTTTCCGAAGCCATATGGCCTCGCACGAAGATGTTCTTGCTGCCATATATTCAGCCTCTGCTGAGCTCAGTGCCACTGACTTCTGTTTCCTACTACACCAGGAAGTGATTCGTGATCCGAGATTGAAACAGTACCCACTGGTAATTTTCCTATCCACTAGGCTTGCAACCCAATCTGCGTCAGTGAACCCACTCAACTGGATTTCATTGCCTTTGGTGTACTAAAACCCATACTCGACTATCCCCTTCAAATATCTGGGAACATGTTTGGCTGCTTCCCAGTGAGCCTTGCTTGGTTCCACCATGAACTGGCTGAGGGTATTCAATGCATAACAAATGTCTGGTCTAGTGTTGACCGGGTACATCAATGATCCTATGAGTTGCCTATAAAAGGTATGGTCAGCCTTATCATCCTCGGATGTGTCTATCTTCTTCCAGTTTGTAATCATTGGCGTAGCCATGGGTCTACAGGCCTCCATTCTAAACTTCTTCAAGATCTCTGTAGTATATCTGCCTTGCCCAAAGAAGATTTCACTCGTTTGCTGCCAGACCTCCAAACCAAGAAAAGAGTGCATCTACCCCAGATCCTTCATGTCGAATTCGGTAGCCAGATTCTCCTTGCAGTCTTTGATGAGCTTAGATGATCCAGTCAGGAACAGATCATCTACATATAATACCAGGATTAACGTCTCAACCCCTACTCTCAGATATTAGAGGTTGGGATCTGTGTCACTCTTGACAAATCCCATCTTCTGCAGGTAGCTATCAATTCGCCCATACCATGCTCTGGGGGCTTGTTTCAGTCCGTACAACGCTTTCTTAAGCCTGCATACATGAGTCCTTTGCTCATGTGTCTCAAAGCCCTCTGGCTGTTCTATGTACACTTATTCTTCTATCACCCCATTCAAAAATGTTGTCTTGACATCCATTTGGTGAATCTCCCATCCCATCTGCGTTGCATTAGAGATGACAGATTTGATTGAAGTGTACCGAGCTACCAGGGTGAAGGTTTCTTCATAGTTGATCCCTGATTTCTATGCATACCCCTTAGCCACAAACTTGGTTTTGAACTTCTCTATGCTGCCATCTGCAGCATACTTTATCTTGTAGATCCACCTTGATCCTACAACCGATATGTTCTGAGGCCTAGGGACTTCTTCCCACACCTCGTTTGTCATGATGGAGTTGTACTCCTCCACCGTGGCATCTACCCACATCTGATGTCGAGCTGCCTCCTGAAAACTAGATGGTTCTTTGACTTATGCTACCAGTGCCTGGTACTTTTCAAGTTGCCTGCGTACCCTCTTCCCATCTCTAAGGGCTCCAACAAATTCCTTTGCATCCCTCAGAGTCTGTTGGAGCTCTCTGCTCGTTCTTCCACTGGTGGTGGGTGGATTTACCTGCTCTCTTGCTTTCTCTTCTTCGGAAGAACCTTCCTCAGAATCCTTGTGTCGTGGAGAGACACTCGAGCCAACCTCTGTAGGCCGCTGAGGCTGTACTAATGGATCCTCCTCAACCTGCGTATCTATAGCCATTTCCCACGTCTTTTGAAGGCTTTCTCCTCCATGAACTTCAAGTCTCGTCTTACTACAATCTTCCTATTTTCTGGTATATAGATGTGATATGCCTTCGCATTTTCACTATAGCCCACAAGATAACCCTTTTCCATAGTTTGATGCAATTTTTTCCTGTTTTCATCGGGTACGTGGCAATACTCTATACTGCCGAATATCCTAATGTGGCTCACTTCAGGCTTGCTGCCAGTGAACACACTCTAAGGGGTCACTTTCCCCAATGCTCTATGAGGCACCCTTTTCTGCACATACACTGCTATATTGCAGGCTTCCGCCCACATAAATTTGGGCATGTCTTAGTCATATTGCATTGCCCTCGCAACTTCTACAATGGTCCTGTTCTTCCTTTCTGCAACTCCATTCTGCTCTGGATTGTATGGAGTTGTCCATTCTCTCTTGATGCCTTCCTTTGCACAGAAACTTGTGAAGTCTTTATCAATATACTCTCCACCATTATCTGATCGCAGCTTCTTGATCTTCTTTCTGGTTAAATTTTCTACCAAAGCCTTGAATTCTTTGAATCGCTCAAAGACTTCATCTTTGGTTTTAAGAAAGTAGATCCATGTTTTCCTGGAATGGTCATTAATAAAGGTAGCAAAATACTTTTTACCACTAAGAGCAGTTGTGGACATTGGTCCGTAGATGTCTGAGTGTATCAACTCCAATACACTCTTAGCCCTACTGCTACTTCTTGGAAATGTTGCCTTGGCATACTTCCCTAGTACGCACACCCTGCTGACCTCATCTTTCGTTGTGCTGAGATCTTGAGCTCCCATGACAGTCTTCTTGAGGATTTTCAAGGCTCCATGATGTAAATGCCCATTCTTCTGTGCCATAATTCATTTAGGTCTCTTTCATCTGTACTGTCGATTAGTGCCATTGGAGACTCGAGCTATAGCTTATACAGTTTATGGCTCCTTACTCCAATTTGTGCCTTCTTTTTCCAGCTAGGATGTTTGACATAAACTTTATTTCCAATAAAGTATACATCGTAACCCTTGTTCTGGAGCTGAGACACGGAGAGTAAGTTCATCCCTAATCCTGGTACATGCAATACATGTGTGGCCCGAAGCTTGTTACCAGCTTTTGTTTGAAATATTATGGTTCCTCTACCAACAGGGGTACACTTGGCCTTGTTTCCCATCGTGATCTAAAAGTTCATTTGCTCTTTCTGGTAGCTCGAAAAACATTCTCGAACTCCTGTCATGTGAGCAGATGCTCCATTGTCAATATACCAAACTCCTGGAGAGGTCGTTCTTGACACACAAGCGAAATCCTCTTCTAGTCTGGATGCTAGAACTGACATGTCATGATCCCTTTGTTTCTCCATGTGTTCTGGAGGACTCTGTGAACCCTTCCGAGTTGCTGCTCCATCTATGTCAGATCTCAGTTCCATTGCAGAACCTCCTCTTCTGTCTTTTGCCTTTAGCTGTGATATCATGTGAAATTTTCAATTTGAAAATGCTACTGCAGTGATTGATTTATTTCGCTTACTTATTTATAATAAGTTATTTACATATGCTTCAATAAATTTTGAAATAAATATAGTTGCAGCATTTACTTTAATCTTAAAGCAGAAGAACAAATAGAACAAGTATAACACAATAGAAACAACCACATGAACATGGTTATTTTTGGACAATTGTCCTCGGGAAAACCCAATGTGGGAAAACCGATGCAACAGATGAGGGTTTATATTAATCTTCAGCAGTGAAAAGATCGTATACATAATATATGATGAGCAAATATTTAGCCTACACCTGAAATGAATTTTCCGAACTCCTCAGAAGAATTCCCGACACACATTAGGCACTTCTCCTCCCTCTGTGTCACTCTACGTGGCCCCTCTGCGTAGTCACTGCACTGGACTGCGGCACTCTGCGTGGAGGGCCAATGATGCTGCTTAGCACTTCCTCCTATGTGTCTTCTGCCTTCCTTCTCTTCATCTCTGCTGACCTCTCCCTCCTCCTTCTGTCTCTACAACCCAACCTCTACAACCTCACCCTCTGAAATTGAATTCTCTTAGTTCAGAATCGATTTCCTTCGGGTACTGAGAATGTGCCCGAATTGATTTCTAGATGACCCTCAAGCCTTCTCTTATAGTCTTCTCGTTGATGAATCAACGATCCATATTATATCCTTATTCAATGGCTCAGATTAAAAGATGACTTGATTTTCATTTTATAGAAGATTCACACTCTTCTTTATTAATACCCTTTAATTATTTAATTTCCCCAAGTTTAGACTTATGGATCACTTTAAAATAATTAATTATTTTAATAAAGCATGATCCGAGTGCAATTTCCATAAATGATTTCTGGGTTATCTGAAATACTGATGTTCAAGTCTCTTCCCAAAATATGAGACTTGGAACACTTTCCAATGCTACAAAATCAACACATTCTTCTAAACAATGGATCCCACACAAGGTGAAATAATTAGTGAGACACTTTCTTCTTGCAAGTGGAGGTGAACCTTCTAATGAATATTCCATGGATGAACTTGATTATCATTAGTCTGCAAATGCTCCTTTCTAATGATGATGATGTATGATGAGTTCTTTCTATCTTCTATCATGCTAGTAGATGAATTTCTTCATATTCAATAGCTTATGCTTTCAATGAGGTTACCAAGAGCTACTTCCTTTCTATGATGGCTACTACATCCATGTAGACTTCTACTTCAACTATCATTTGAAGCTTCTATAATGATGTCATGAGCTCTTGCTTTAATCGCATGCTTCTAATATGATGCGATCTCCTAATCTGATGCATCATCCTATCATACTTACAAACTACAGTGTTTTCTACCATGATAGCGTTCTTTCACAAAAATATGAAAAGAACTAGCTGAAGGAGATTATGTCAGTCATAGTAGAGATATTTCACTTCCTCCTCCTTTGATTTCTTCTCATTAGGTTCTTCTACTTCTTCGGTGATATGGGCTTCATTCCTTTCTTTCCTTTTCTTGTTGTCCTTCTTGAGTTTCACACAATTTCTCTTGAAATGCCCATATTCCTGACAGCCATAGCATTATATCTTTGACATATCGATCTTCTTCTATTTCTGAGGACCAAACTTCCCAAACTTTTCTTTTCTCCTAGCCATAGCAGTAAATGCTTGAACTTGTTCATTTGATCCTACATGGCTTTTTGCCTTCAACCTAGTTTCTTCAATTTTACATAATGACCAAAGTTCACTGAATGGAGTGGCTTCTTTCTTTTCATAGATGCTTGATACAAGGTTGCCCCATTCCTCTGATAGTGCATTGAGCACAACTCTCGTCATTTCTTTATCAGACATTATTTCCCCCAACTCTTGTAGTTGGTCTCTTATTTCTCACACCCTCATAAGATATGAGGCTATCCCTTCATCTTTTGATACCTTCTGTTATTTTTTGTAGCATTAGAGGTGTTCTAGTCTCGAAACTTTATGGTGAGGCTAAAACACTAGAGTTCTCCATAACCCAGCAATTGTTTCTGGAAATTCCACCTAGAAGTGCCTCAATTAGATTATTAGCTCATTATTAATTATTTCCTAAGTCTAAACTTAGGAAAAGGGGTTAATTAACCAATATTAATTGAGATAAGGTGAGAATCATCTGGAAACTCTCACGGATCGACTCTGATATGATCTTAGCCCTTGATTAAGATTTAATTTTGGCCGTTGGAGTCCCAACAAAGGATTATAAGAAGTCGATGGGTAGATAGAGAACACAGTTGTGGGGTTCGATTTTTTGGTAATTCGATTTCTAGAGAGTAGCAGCAGTTGTAGGAAAGCTAGAGAAGGACGCAAAAACAATGAGGTGTAGATACAATGAAGTCGGAGGAAGATTTCCAGATTCAGTGAGTGCATTTGCAGAGGCCAAGGTTTCTCCAGGAAGTTGCGCATATGCTTCAATGGGCAGTGCGATTTACTAAGGAAGGAAGATGTTTTCAGTTCCAGAAGTTCTAGAGTGTCGGAGACACATTTTCCCAGTCAATAGCAGGCAGGATGGCTTGATTAGCAGTCAATTCAGGCAGCACGTGTGGCAGGAAGGTTCAAATTGACGCAGAGCCTGCTCAGACCCAGTTGGATGGCTAGATTTTCAGAGGCAGTCCAATGCCGGAATTTGCCTGGAGTGAGGGTAATTTCCCTCAGATTATTTTTGCCAGTATTTTCTCTACAAGATTGCCAGCTTACGACATCCAGATTGTACTTAGATTTTTTCATTGTTGCATAATAATTAAAACCCTCAACTGTTGCACCGGTTTTCCTAAGTTGGGTTTTTTCGGGGACATTTGTCCAAAATTAATTGTGTTAATTATTGTGTGTGTGTTACCACTCAAACTAGAAGGGGACCTAAAGGGGCAACTGCTAGACCAAGGGCAATGGTGGAGGCTTAGCCCACTGTCACCATGGCTAATACTCCCTGCTCTTTATAGACTTTCACCGATGGGAGGAGTCCCAGTAGTGTTGGAATCACTTTTAAAGTATATGTCAATGGATAGGTGGAAAGTGACCCTAAAAATTGTTGATTTATGGTAGCATCAGATGTGCTCTAGCCTTGTAACTTTGGATATAGGCTAGGACACATGTATTCCATAAAACCCATAAATGGTTTTGGAAAATTCCACTTAGAGATGGTTTAATTAAAATAATTAATCGTTTTTTAATGTTTTCCTAAGTCTAAACTCAGGGAAACTGATTAATTAAAGGGTATTAATTAAACTAAGTGTGAATCATCTAGATAAAGTCATGGATCACCTCCAAGTTAATCTTAGCCCTTGATTATATTTTAATCTTGGCCATTGAAGGTTCAACAGAAGAATATAAGAAGGAGGGTGAGGGGCCTATGGAAAACACGTTGTGACACTTGAGCCATTGAGCATTTTCGAATTTGTGTGAGGGGACACAGATTTTGATCAAGAATCAAATCACTAGGGTAGGTTTTGCTAAGTGATTGCGATTCAGTGATCATATCTAGAGGGGCAGAAGTAGAGACTGGTCAGGAGGACCAGGAGTGCATTTCAGAGAGAGGCAGAGGTGACGCAGAGAGAGACAGTGCAATTTTTTGAAGAGGTGATGTAGATCTTGCAGGAAATCATGCAGAAACAACGCAGTGTCTCTTGGAGTCAGTCCGAAGATGGCTAGAGGCTGAGGTTTCTAAGCCAGGAGGGCCAAAATCCAGTCTCATATTAGCCAGATCAGTTGCAGTTAGGGGTGACGCAGTTCCTCAAGTTTTCCCACACAGGCTTACGCAGATCCAGCGTAGGCAGTCACACAGAGGCATTGAGGGCTTCACCATCGCTGTTTTAGATCAGCCGGAAACTTGCAGAGTGAGGTATATCTCACAATTACATATGCTGTCTAGATTTCTCTGAAGTGTTTGCCAGATGTTGGCACCCTAGTTGTATTCAAGATTCTGCTGCTTAATAATACAAACCCTCAGATCTGCTGCATCGGTTTTCCCAAGTTGGGTTTTTCCGGGGACTTAGTCCAAAAATAACTGTGTGACATGTGGATGTTTTCATTGTATTTTGTTCAGATTGTTTTAGCACTTAGATTTATTTCCGCAACATTATTTGTGTAGACTGCTTCAGAAATTACTTTGATATTTCATAGTAATGAAATAATTATGAAACATAATAGAAGAAGTAATTCAGATTTGTTGCAGTAGGAATCCGGATCTAGGATTTTTCACAAAAACCCTTTCCCTAAGATGGATTGAAGAATGGAGCTTGCTTGCTCTTCAAGCAAGGGGCTTTTGATAGTTGTATTCAAGATTCTGCTGCTTAATAATACAAACCCTCAGATCTGCTGCACCAGTTTTCCCAAGTTGGGTTTTTCTGGGGACTTAGTCCAAAAATAATTGTCACACGTGGATGTTTTCATTATATTTTGTTCAAATTGTTTCAAGACTTAGATTTATTTCCGCAACATTATTTGTGTAGACTGCTTCAGAAATTACTTTGATATTTCACAGTAATGAAATAATTATGAAACATAATAGAAGAAGTAATTCAGATTTGTTGCAGTAGGAATCCGGATCTAGGATTTTTCACAAAAACCCTTTCCCGAAGATGGATTGAAGAATGGAGCTTGCTTGCTCTTCAAGCAAGGGGCTTGCTCCACTAGGGGTAAGATATGAGGTTTGGAGGGTTGAGGTAGAAGGAATAGATTCACAAACAAGGGTCTCAATCCCTATAATCCTTGGGAAACTCAGATTCCCAAATGGTCCTCTTGACAAATAGTCTTTAATGAGAAGTGGGACCATATGGGGCCAAGTGGACCTAGTCCAGTTTCGGGGATGGAATATAGAAACCAACAGTGTTCCTATCCTGGACAAGGTAAGGGGAGAGGACTAGAAAAGAATATTCACTTCAATAGGTTAAATTGATCCTGTTGAGGTTTAATCTTGGGGATGCCTATGCAGATTTCGATCCTAGAGCTATGGCTCAGAATTCCCGGAGATCCCATTGTCAAAATTTCTTGAAATTTTGTGGAGTGGGAGGGGACCCACCAGCACAGTGCCTCCTCGGAGATCGAAATTTTTCTCTCGCTCAATTCCCGGTAAATTGATGCTCTAGGTGACCCTTGAGGGCTAGACCTTGGAAAAAGTGAAAAAGGGGAAAAATTATGGATAAAATGATCACCCTTATATGGATCAGTGCCTTAGTTCACTTGGGGAGATGGAGTCAATGATGTTTAATGAGTAAGAACTTGGTTTCTTGGTCAATGAGGATTGAAAAATCAACTTCATCCAATATTGGTGTAGAGAAAAGAATAAGAGACTTTCAAGCATTTATACTTCAAGCAAAGAGTGCAAGCTTGTTGAGAAAATATATCTCTAAGACATTTTATTCATATTACATTGGCCCATACATGAAAATTTTCTAAAACATGCTCAATTCCACATTATATTCATGCAGCGACTAGCCTTAGTCCTGGCATAAATAATTAGTATGCAACAACAAGAATAATAGCATCAAAAACCACTTACAATGCCATAGAGTATATCCAACCAATAACTTATTTGCAATAATATAGCTCCAAGACAAGAGAAATAGCCCAAATCTATACATCAAAATTTATCCATCTCCAAAAAAACTCCTCCAAGGAAAAAGTACGAAATTCTCTATGAGAGAGATATCCAATCCAAAGTGTGATGATGAAAATGAATGGAGCTAACATCAATATATAGACTCCTAAGAAGATCAAATTAGCCTAAAGCCCCTAATAGCTCTAATAATAAAATAATGTGAAAATAACACCCCTATTGGTGACAAGCCCACCAATTTAGCTCATAGGTGTAAAAATAAGCCACATAAGGGCCAAATAATGATGTGTACATGTCGTAGGGCCATCCAAGAGGCTAGTAACATCCTGAAGTGCCATAAATAGGAATAAATCCCTCAGAATATGATAGAAAAGGGGGTGGCCCCTTGTTCTCCAAGTAGTAGACTTGTGGTACTCCCAGTGGGTGTGGGGGCACATAAATAAGCCCATGGGTCTCCAAATGGATCGGAGATGCCTATAGATGCTCTGTGAAGGCTCAAATGCTGTAATAAATATCATCGGGTCCTCATGCAAGCCCTAGGCACCCTCCAAGTGTGTGGTGCACTTGTGGGGCTGGTTGGGCATGATGCATCTTCCTCATCCAAGAGTGGATCTCTAGTAATCCCTGAACATTTGAAGGGGTCCATGAAGCACTATCTACTGATGCGGAGGCCCATACCTCTCGATACACACCCTATGTGTGCCATTGTAGCCCTCGGGGGTCAGGATACCGTATAGGGAGACCAAACCCAAATAGAAATCACTTGCAATGCTACATAAGATCCAATGTGCCTGCTAGGCTTCCAATACAACCAGTCATTAGAATAATCGTGTAATAGAGTTTACAAACCATGGATGACAAAATGGACACTTCATAATGGCAATCCCTTCTGCAGTGGGCTTTGGCGTGTGCTAGTGTCTCTAGGATCGAAAAAGGGTTAACCAAGTACCTTAATAGGTGGTTTCAACCTTTAAAGGGGATAGTGTGTTCAAGGTACATCCCTTTAATGGGGGTGGCAAGTGATAAATAAGTGGAATGGAATAGGGGGTGAGAAGGGAAATCCTAGGTCACATATTGGGGCATAGGGGTAGCTAGATGAAGGGAAGCCCACACTTGGGTATATAATGTGTAGGAGGGAGAAATCATGGTACATTAGGTGCCCGACCTTGATTTTTCCACCCTTCCTTATATGCCTTTTGCCTTTTATGATTTTCTTTAACTAACTACTTAGGGCTCAAAAATGATGTGTGGGGGCACATAAATGAGCCCATGGTTCTCCAAATGGATCGGAGATACCTGTAGATGCTCTGTGAAGGCTCAAATGTTGTAATAAATATCATTGGGTCCTCATGCAAGCCCTGGGGCACCCTCCAAGTGTGTGGTGCACTTGTGGGGTTGGTTGGGCATGATGCATCTTCCTCGTCCAAGAGTGGATCTCTGGTAATCCCTGAACATTTGAAGGGGTCCATGAAGCGCTATCTATTGCTGTGGAGGCCCATACCTCTCGATACACACCCTCTATGTGCCAATGTAGCCCTCGGGGGTCAAGATCCCGTATAGGGAAGCCAAACCCAAATGGAAATCATTTGCAATCCTGCATAAGATCCAATGTGCCCCCCTAAGCTTCCAGTACAACTAGTCATTAGAATAATCTTGTAATAGAGTTTACAAACCATGGATGACAAAATGGACACTTCATAATGGCATGCCCTTCCGTAGTGGGCTTGGGCGTGTGCTAGTGTCTCCAGGAACCAAAAGGGGTTAACCAAGTACCTTAATAGGTGGTTTAACCTTTAAAGGGGATAGTGTGTTCAAGGTACATCCCTTTGATGGGGGTGGCAAGTGATAAATAAGTGGAATGGAATAGGGACTGAGAAGGGAAATCCTGGGTCACATATTGGGGCATAGGGATAGCCAGATGAAGGGAAGCCCACACCTGGGTATATAATGTGTAGGAGGGAGAAATCATGGTACATTAGGTGCCCGACCTTGATTTTTCCACCCTTCCTTATATGCCTTTTGCCTTTTATGAATTTTCTTTAACTAACTGCTCGGGGCTCAATGGGATAAGAGCATGATGTGTAAGATGTAGCAGTGATTACCCCCCTTTAGGCAGGGCAGTTCATTGACCTCTAGGGGTTGGGACAATCATGGGTTCTTGAATTATAAAGGAGGATAATCTAGGGCCTATGGAACCAGGGAGGTGGCCATGGATGGGGTAGAGATCGTGTATTGGATTTTTCCCACATGCTAATTATTTTTGTCTCGACCATCTTTTGCATTTTGTGGTACAATTTCCTATTAAATGTGGTCAATTATGCTTTTTCTTTTTCTTTTAGCTGCATCAACCTCCGAGGCATCGTTCTAGGCTTGACCCAAGGTGGGGGCAAGGGGATAGAGAGGCTGGACCTATGTGGACCAAGAATGACAATGTGGACCCAGGTGGGATAAATGATGAATGGCGATATAGTGAGTGGAAAGGGAGTAATATATGCGGATAGGGGAGCGGGACCACACACCCAAAGTCAGGTTTCCCAAGTAGTACCACCCTAATACCAAATGGTCAATAAAGGAGATCCCACAAGACTAAGATCCAAAGGTAACTCCAAAAGAGATCAAGGGGACAAGATCACAAACTAAGCCCACTATTTCCACCAAATCCCCCCATGAATCCATACCAATAAGTATCCCTGATAAGTAAACCCAATACTCAATTACTAAATGACAAGACATACCTTTGGATTTGAGAGGCCCACCTTCAAACATACGATCAATACAGGTGGGTGAGGGACCACATGGTTGGCTCAAGTGGCAGAGAAATGGCACAATGAGCTTGTAGGAGGCTACAAGGGGTTGCTGGCTACTAGCTGAGGTCCTTCATGGAGAAAATTTTCTCCTAGGGATATCACCCATGAAGTGGTGGGTAACAGTGTGCTAGTATTTTCTCATTTTCCAACACTATTTTCTTCTGCAGTTTATTTGTGAATATCACAGTGTCAATCATTTGATATTTGCTGTAACAAATAAATTAACAATTAAAAAAATAATCCAGTTGTTGTGATAGATGAAAATTTCACATGGTATCAGAGTGTGGTTGGAAGCTCAAAATTAGAGAAGAAAATTTTGCTGTTCAGAGGGAGCAGCAGGCCAAAATTCTCGAAGACTCTGCAGTACCCAGATAGGCAATTCAAATTACTGGGCAAGGGTTCGATTTTTCAGTTGTAGATTGGCAGAAAAGTTGTTTTGCCCAAGATAGTGATTCCAACAGTTAGTGGGAGCAACAATAACTCAAAATTTTGTGAGCAGATTTTTGGTTGGACGCATAGGGTTTTGCAACAACAAAATAAACGTCGGGTGGAAGAGAAAAGCACACATAGTAGAGGGAAAATTTCTCTCAGGGGACTTCGATTTTCAAAAGTTTAACTTTTCAGGTAGATTGGTAGTAGTTGAGTGCATATTTCCTCACTCCAGAAGGGAGTGTGAATAGCAGATACAATAATCGAGCAGAGGGAAAGAGGGAGTTTTCGACAGATTCAAAGATGGCCACAACAAGGCTCAAATATTGGGACATGTTGGAGGGAGCCTCCAACTATGTCATCTGGAAGGCTAGGATGTCCTTCCTTCTGGATGAGCATGTTCTGAAGACCTATGTAGAAAATGTGGTAGCAGTTCCCAAGAACCTCGATCAACAGGAGTACAAGAAAGAAATGGCTAAGGCAAAGAGGATAATTTTGGATGGAGATTGGGATCATCTAGTCTCACATGTGGCAGGCAAGGGTACGACTAAGGAGATGTGGGATGCTCTGTTTGAGCTATTTCAGAGTTCTTCCAAGTAGCGAAAGATGTTTCTCCAAGAGAAGCTTAGGAACACCAAGATGCAAAAGGGTGAGAGCATAGATGCCTTTCTCACTCGGATTAAGGAAGTCTGAGATTAGCTGTAAGCCGTTGGGGAAGCACCCCAACCCACAAAGCTTGTACGATTGGCATTGAATAGTGTCTCGGAGGATTGGCAGGTATTTGACTAGAGTATATTAGGAAGAGATATCTTGCCGAAGTGGGACATGATGTGGTCCGATCTACAACAGGTGGAGTTGAGGCAGACTCATTTAAAGAGTACCATCAGCAACAGTAGCAACAAGGGGCCGAAGAGTGAGGAGGAGAATGTGGCCCTATATCTAAGGGCCTCAGTCAGGGGAAGGGAGAGCAAAAGAAGAAGAAGGACCTATCAAAGTTCAAATGCTTCAGGTGTGGTGAGTTCGGTTACCATAGCACACAGTGTCCTCTCAAGAAGAAGGAAAAGTAGTAGAAGCAAGGACCAGGCAACAACGTCCGTGGAGATTGACAGGTTGTCTTCTAGGTTTGAAGAAGAGTTTGCCATGTTTGTATCCATACCTCCAGGAGAGAGGTGGGGCGATTTGGAGCTATAGTCCCAAAGATTGCAGAGATAGGGCAGGATTCATTGAGGAGTCCACCTCATGAGTCATCACCTGGCTATTGAGGAGTCCCACCTCATGGGTCAACACAATTGATTTAGTATTTTGGATGCTTCTTAGTTGCAGTAGTTGCAGTTGTAACAAAAACAGATAAGAGGGAGTTGCAGTGCAAATGCAGAGTTGGCATCCATATGGCAGTGGCAGTAGCAACACAGATGCAACATCAGTGTTGAGTAGTGGTTAGTGGGCAGTGGCCAGACATCAACAACGTGACAGAGGGGTGATACAAAGATAGGGTGTTGTAGCAGTAGTGATGCAGCACTAGAACACCTTCCTCGCTAAGAGGGAGTGTTAGTGTTTGTAGAATCAAAGGTGTTCTAGTCTCAAAAAAATTTGGAGAGGCTAAAACACAAGAGTTCTCCATAACGCAAAAATCGCCTCTGGAAATTCCAACTAGAAGTGCCTCAATTAGATTATTAGCCCATTTTTTAATTAGTTCCTAAGTCTAAACTTAGGAAAAGGGGTTAATTAATCATTATTAATTGAGATAAGGTGAGAATCATCTAGAAACTCACACATATTGACTCCGATATGATATTAGCCCTTTATTAAGATTTAATCTTGGCTGTTGGAGTCTCAACAAAGGATTATAAGAAGTCGATGGGTAGATGGAGAACACACTTGTGAGATTCGATTTCTTTGGCAGTTCGATTTCCAGAGAGCAGCAACAGTTGTCAGAAAGCCAGAGAAGGACGCAAAAATAGTGAGGGGTAGAGATAGTGAAGCCAAAGGAAGATTTTCAGTTTCAGTGAGTACTTTTGGAGAGAGGTTGAAATTTCTCCAAGAAGTTGCCCAGAAGCAGCGCAGAGGCTTCAGTGGGCAGTTTGATTTGCTGAGGAAGGAAGATGTTTTCAGTTCTAGAGGCTAGGTAGAGGTTCTAGAGTGTCGGAGAGGCATTTTCCCAGTCAACAGCAGGGAGGATGACTTGATTAGCAGTTGATTCGGGCAGCACGTGTGGCAGGTAGCTTCGTGTTGACGCAGGGCCTGCACAGACCTTGTTGGATGACTAGCTTTTCAGAGGCAATCCAATGCTGGAATTGTTTGGAGTGAGGGTAATTTCCCTCATATTATTTTGCCATTATTTTCTCTGCAGGATTGCCAGTTTATGGCATCCATATTATACTCACACTATTTCACTGTTGCATAATAATAAAAACCCTTAGTCGCTACACTGTTTTTCCCAAGTTGGGTTTTTTCGAGGACATCTGTCCAAAAATAACTGTGTTAATTATTGTTTGTGTGTGCTAGTATTTTCTCAGTTTCCAACGCTATTTTCTTGCGCAGTTTATTTGTGAAGATCACAGTGTGAATTATTTGATATTTGTCGTAGCAGATAAATAGTTAAATAAATTAACAATTAGAAAAACAATTTCCAGTTGTTGTGCTAGATGATTTTTTCACACCTTCATCTTTTATAGCTCGGTTCTCAAAGATATTAATTTCTCTTGCAGTGCTTACCTCTACCAACTTATCATAGATGTCTTTTGACTTTTCCAATTTTTATACATAAGTGATGAGAGAATCCTTGATTGATTCTATAAGGATTCTTTGAACCCTTATTTCCCCCTTCATATACTTTGCTAGAGCTTAAGCTTCTTCCTTTGGCGTTTTGACAATTAAACCTATAACATGTCCAATGACTTCATTTTCTATGAGGATCAAATCTGTCCTTTTGTTCCATACAAGGAAATTTAATGACCCAACCAACTTGTTGCTCTCCTTGCAAAATGAAGTCATTTTGATTGTAGATTCAGTTATAGATATAAGGTAACTTACTTAAGTAAAGATGTTCCTTTGATGGTGATATCGTCAACGCCATGCCTTCTTGATTTTGATGATGATGTTTGCTTCCTTGAAGATGACAATGCCTCTTCTAGAGATGTCCTTCAAATATTCTTGTGATGATATCCTTGATTCAAATAGAGGGGGAACACCTTGATTCTGTTGATGCTTCTTTGATGTAGAGACTTCAGGATGCTTCAATGTGTATACCTTCTTTCTTTGAGTGGAGGTGGGGTCCTTGATGTCTTCTTCTTGTCGTTGCTTCTAGATGGTGTGGTCCTTGAAATGAATAGTCCTTCTTGATGCTTCTTAAATTGTTTGGTCCTTATGTATCCCTTGTTGATGATTCAATGTCCTTTTTGATGTCTTGACCTTTCTTGATACTCCTTTTGATGGTCCTTCTTCAAGCTGTCTTCCTTGTCTTATCACCTTAAGCTTTGATACCATGTTGAGAATTCTAGGGCTGTTAGGTTAGGTGATTTCTCATACTTTGATCACTGCTTGTGATGTATTTTTACTTAACTTAATTAGCTTCTACTTTCTCTTGATTATATTTATCATCCAACAAATACCAAATCATAAAGAATAGAGACAAAAGGACATAATATTTAGGCGATCAACCAGGGCCAAAACCTCTCTTCTTGAGAGGAAAACTCGCAAGAATTCTTCTCTTCTTATAACACTTTAAAATGACGAATTCCAAGACCTAAGACCCTTGACAAAGACCCCTCCATGACCAAGTCAACCTTTATCCTTGATGAGCTTTCTTTCCAGCAATTTCGACTACTACAACTTCTTCAACAACTTCAACCCCACAGTTTCTTCTGCAACTTTGACCAAGCAGATTCTTCTTCAACTTCAACCCGATAGTTTCTTCTGTAACTACAACCCAACAATTTCTTCTACAACTTCTACGCTAGCAAGTATCCAGCACTTCGACTTGCCCGACATCTTTCCAACACTTCGACTTGCCCAACAAATTTCCATTACTTCGACTTGCCCAACAACTTTTGAAACCCTAACACAAGAATTCCTTTATTATCTTTTTGGGGTTATTTATAGACATGACCATATACCAAGTGAATTTTTACGGGGGATACTTTGATAATCATGGTAGTGGAAAGTTCATACAGTTACGGTAAGGTGATCCCAAGAAATATTATTGGTATCCTGTGCTAGTTGATGAGTTGTAGATAAATATAGTTATGATATATGATCCTTTATTCTTTATTTTCAACTTTGTTTCTTGTTTACTTAAGTTAATTTTGGTATTTTCTATCTCTCTTTTGTTTATTTTGGTAAAAACCCTAATCTTTAGGTTTTGCTACAAAACCCTAGCATTTTTGTGCTTAGGGTATGTTAATAATGAAACCCTAATTTTCTTAGGGTTTAGAACTTTTGATGAAATCCTACTCTCTTGATGTTTAGGGCTTTTGTAGCACATTATGGTAACACCCTAGCCTTTCAGGGTTTATTAATAAAAGTCTATAATATATGATTAAATCCTTCTCTTGATGATTAGGGTTTGTTGTAGAACCTTAACCTTTTTAGGTTTGAATTATATGATGAAACCCTAGATCTTTAGTGCTTGTTGAAATAAGGTTTATGACAAAACCCTTGTAATAGTTAATGTAAGATTCCGGGAATGAATCCCTAGGTGTATGTGCTTCCTTATACTTGAAACCCTAACTTGGTCAAGCTGTTGAATATATAAACATTTAAATTCTGATGTATTGTATCTTAGGGTTTACAACAAAACCCTAATAGAGATTATTATAAATTTCTAGGATTTGATAATGAAACCTTAAATGTAAAATGCTTTTGCTATAATTGGATTGCTAAGTTTATTTAGTTACTGATATCTAAGACTTGATGTCTCGATGATGGAATCTAGGGTTTACAACAAAACCCTGTTAGAGATTATTATAAGTTTCTAGGATTTGATAATGAAACCTTAAATGTAAAATGCTTTTGCTATAACTGGATTTCTAAGTTGATTTAGTTATTGATATCTTAGACTTGATGTCTCGATGATGGAATCTAGGGTTTGTGACAAAACCCTAGCAAAAGTTGTTAAAGTCTATGTTATGAAAGATGCAACCCTTGGATGTCTAAAGCTTGAATTCTTATTTTGATAAATGCTCTTATTATGATGATATGCTAAACCTATATTGATAAAATTGATTTCATGCTTCTATGCATATATGCTTGTACTTGGTGGTACTTGTTAAAGATTTTGCAGATACATAGTCTTCAAAGATGTTGAAGGTGCTTACCTCATTCTTGATTATGTATTGGTAATGATGAGCATAATGAAAATAGGGAGTTGTAAGAATCCCAATAACATTGAAGTTTAGATGACCTTGATATTGGATGAATAAAATGACGCTTTGGAATATCTTTGATACGAAAGAAAGAGCATGTGTGACTGATAGAATGAAGTTGTTAATAAGAATCTTGGATAAAAGAGAAAAGGTATGTCTCCCTAGTTGAGAGGGAGAGCTTATTGTGATAACTATTATGAAAGACCTTCAAGAAAAGAATGAAACTGAAAAGCATTATTGATAGATGTTCGTGATTGATAAAGTTGTGAACAAGACTTGGATTCTTTGGAAGAAGGGTTGAGGCTGAGTTTGGTGTTGCTAAAAAAGTTAAAGAAGAAAGCTTCTAATGAGATGTGACTGTATGATGATGATATAAGCAACATCAAAATTATTAAGGAGCTTGAAGATTTGTGCTAAATATATGTTTATATATTGGAAGTTTATTTTTAATTGGGGTTGTGATTGTGCAGGATCTCTCCCTAAGAAGGTTGAAAATTTTGATCCAATAACATTGAAGTTCAGATGACCTTGATATTAGATGAAGAAAGTAAAGCTTTGGAATTTCTTTGATACGAAAGAATGAGCCTGTGTGGCTGGTATAATGAAGTTGTTAATAAGAAACAGCTTGGATAAAAGAGAAAAGGTATGTCTCCCTAGTTGAGAGGGAGGGCTTATTGTGATAACTATGATAAAATATCTTCAAGAAAATAATGAAATTGAAAAGCACTTCTGATAGATGATCGTGATTGATAAAGTTGTGAATAAGACTTGGATGCTTTGGAAGAAGTGTTGAGGTTGAGTTCGGTGTCGCTGAAAAAGTTAAAGAAGAAAGCTTCTGATGAGATGTGATTGTATGATGATGATATAAGCAACATTAGAAAGATTAAGGACCTTGAAGGTTTGTGCTAAACAAATATTTAAATATTGGAAGTTAATTATTAATTGGGGTTGTGTTTATGCAAGATCTCTCTATGAAAATTTCTGAATATTACTTTATGCAGAAATCTATTGTTAGATTTGGTTATACTTCTCCTACTTAAACGGGTTATTAATGCTGAAATATTCATATTAACATCGTAGTAAACACATAACAAACTTTCATCGATTCAGATCTAAAATAGAAAATTACATACACAATAGACAAAGTGACACACAAGATTTTTTGGACAATAGTCCCCGAAAAAACCCATTGCGGGAAAACCGGTCTTCTGGCTGTTGGAGGGTTTATATTATGAAGTAGTTTTCTCAATACAACAAATCTGGGTACCAAACTGGATAACCTGATAGATAAATAGATAGATTTGCAGCCAACCTACTGCTTTGAATCCAAAACCTTGACTGATCCAGACCCTAAAACGAGATTTACAAGACTTAGCCAAATTTTGGCCCTAGAAAGCCCAGCACTACCCCTGAAGCCCCTGCGTCAGCCTAGCCAGCCTCTGCACTGGCCTGGAGAGGGTTGCGTAACCCCAGAATGGGTGACGCAGACCCTACGTTGCCCCTGAGGGTCTCTGTGTAATCCAGATGTGTCCCATGCTGCCCAGCGCTGCGCCAGAAGGGACTGCGTAGCTGAAGCTACCTCTGTGCTGCACAACTGTTGCTCTCTTTGCTGCTACTGCCTCTGCTTATTTGCATTGCCTCTGGAAGTTTCTCTCTGCCTCTTGCTGATTCTAGGAAATGGGATCAGACCATCCCCTTTGCCTAAACTACCCCTCTGCAGCTAAAACACTTCTAAAAACTGTTAGCAAACCTTGCCCTATAATTTAAGCTTAGTCTTAGGCGCTGGCATGGAGAGGGCTGCGTAACCCCAGAATGGGTGACGCAAACCCTACGTTTCCCCTGAGGATCTCTGCGTAACCACGATGTGTCCCATGCTTCCCAGCGCTACCCCAGAAGGGATTGCGTAGCAGCTGCGTAGCTGAAGCTGCCTCTGTGCTGCACAACTGCTGCTCTCTTCGCTGCTACTACCTCTGCTTCTCTGCATTGCCTCTGGAAGCTGCTCTCTGCCTCTTGTTGATTCTAGGCAATGGGATCAGACCATCCCCTTTGCCTAAACTACCCCTCTCTGCAGCTGAAACACTTTTGAAAATTCTTAGCAAATCTTGCCCTATAATTTAAGCTTAGTCGCAGTGCTCTACCTGCGTGTGTGTGTTCTCCAACTGACCCCAAGCCTTTCCTTTATACTTTCTCATTGGGAAACCAACGACCATGATCTAATCTTGAATCAATGGGTAAGATTAAAAGAAAGCTTGATATGTGTGACTTCAGTCATTTTAATCACATGTATAAGTTAATTACCTTTAATATTTTAATTTTCCTAAGTTAGACTTAGGGTACTTCATTAAAAATATTAATTAATTAATTATCTCCAAAATTGGATGGAATTTCCCAAATCCCTTTCTAGGTCTTGTAGATCTCATGTACTCTAGTCCCTACACAAATTTTGGAAGCTAGAGCACATCCGATGCTACCCCAACACTAAAAAAACTCAACACTCCCTCTTAGCGAGGAATGTGCTCTAGTACAACTCTGCTTCACCTCGAAGCTCTACACTGATCTCTGGTGTGGGTCTTTGCGCTGATCCTTGGCCTGCTGCCCTTCACCACCGCGCTGCAGCTGCTCTCTCGTACTGCTGCCCATGACGCTGCCACTGCCACATCTGTACTGCAACTCCCTCTCAATCTGTTGCATCATGTTGCCAACTGCTACACTGCAACTCAGTTGTTGAGAGAAATAATTGAAGACTCCTGCCCAATCTTTGACAGACAAGTCAGTTGGGCTACATCCTCACCACAGAAGCTCCATTAGTTGTTGATCTATGCTATCATCTGGAGGATGATGCACAACTACAACTCTGCACTACATAAGAAGACTCCCTATGTGTTGTTGAAGTCACATCAGCCCCTGCACTGAAATATCCTATGTTGTTGCTACATCTGCACTGCGATGCTCCCTTCAGCCTTCAGCTCCGCCTTTGCTCCATCCGTGATTCTCTGCACCAACTACTCCACTTGTCCTGCTACTATCTTAAGGCTCTCGTAGCTTGTAAGTGATTGAAGTTGGGAATACTCAAGGATCCTGCCTTCACTCTGTAGCTCCTCTACAGATCCATGTCGCTCCACTTTCGTGGTTCATGAGCGCTCATGGATATGTCATCTTCAGAACCATCGTCCAACACAACAACCTTAGTAGAAGCTCCGTTGTCCTTCTTCTTCTGAGGACAATTGCTGGCAAAATGTCCTAATTCGGCACACTGGAAACACTTGGTCTTGGATATATCACGCTTCTTCTTCCCTTGCTGCCTCTTTGATGCCAAGGCTGGATCATCTTCTTCTTCCTTCTTCACCTTATTGGATCATGTGTTGTACTGCTTCTTGGTGAATCTGTGGAGTTCTTTTTGACGTAAGATTTCCCACATGTTGTCCTAGTCAGGAAGGTCCGCTTTGTCCAAGACACTTTGGACAAAGGTTTCCCACTCTTCTGTGACCGCATTGAGTGTAGTCGTTACCATCACATCATCCTCCACCTTTGCTCCAATGGCAGACAACCGATCTCTGATCGTCTGTAATTTGAAGAGGAAGGGCTCTATTTCTTATCCGTTGATCATCATGAATGACCGCAGCTGATTCTCCATAAGCATTTTCCTCTGGACGGACTTCCCCTCATATAGGGCTGTTAAGGCCTTCCATATCTCATTAGATGTTTTCTTTTTAGCCATATGTGGAACAATATGGTCCTTAACCCCATCCATTATGAAACGTTTGGTATGTGCCGCAGCTTCCTCATACTTCTTCAGGAGATCTGCATCGATTGGCGTGGCCAGGACCTTTTCTGCATGGTCTCTTAAAACATATTCCTCCATGACTACCAGGATTCTGGCCTTCCATACTGCAAAGTTAGACAAGTCGTCCTATCTATCTTGATCACGTAGTCCTTGAGGTGCCATTTGCTCAGATCTACTCTGTCGGAATGAATCTTCCTCTCCCCACATCTCTACTAAAGCTCGGATCTAGGGTCCTTGGCGAAAAAGGACCCTCTGCTCCCTCTGACAACTGATTTCCTCTCTTGGAAATCCGCCAAAGCAACAACGAAATAACTCTGTTCGATCCATTGATCGATATGCAAATTTCTTTGGCTAGAAAACCTTTGAGAAGTTGATCTCCTCCCGCTCTTTGTCACTAGTGCTTAGGCTAAATTCTGAATGTTCTGAAACTTAACCCCACCAGCACCTTCTGAATTTCTGTAGCTCTGCTTCCGGCACTTCTGAATCAAACAACTTCAGATCTGCGTTACCCTAGATGGCCTCTGCATGAGCATACAATCCCAGCGTTGCCTCTGCGTAGTAAGTGGGCTTGCGTGGAGACAATGTAGGACTGCGTCACTCTGACCTTTGCATGGCTCTGCTCCCTCTGAAACTGCGTTGTCCCTTCAGATTTGGCTTTTTGTTGCTGCTGCTGCTCTCTCCGCTGCTTTCTGTAGGAAGATTCTTCAGTCTTCTACTGGTGACACCGCTAGACCTTCAATTACTCTGATGCCATGTGAAAATTTCTGAATATTACTTTATGCAGAAATGTACTGTTAGATCTGGTTATACTTTTCGTACTTAAACAAGTTATTAATGCTGAAATATTCAGATTAACATCGAATTAAACACATAATAGACTTTCGCCGATTCAGAACTAAAACATAAAAGTACATGCATAATAAACAAAGTGACACACAAGATTTTCTGGACAATAGTCCCCGGAAAAACCCAATGCGGGAAAACCGGTCTTTTGGTTGCTGGAGGGTTTATATTATTAATTAGTTTTCTGAATACAACAATTCTGGGCACCACATTGGTTAACTCGAGAGAGAAAAAGATAGATATGCAACTAACCTGTTGTTCTGAAGCCAAAACCTTGATTGATCCACACCCTCAAATGGGATTTACAAGACTCAGCCAAATTTTGGCCCTAAAAAGCCCAGCGCTGCCCCTAAAGCCCCTGCATCAACGTAGACAGCCTCTGTGCTGGCCTGGAGAGGGCTGCGTAACTCCAGAATAGGTGAAGCAGACCCTACGCTGCCCCTGAGGGTCTCTGTGTAACCTAGATGGGTCCCCTGCTACCCAGCGCTGCCCCAGAGGGGACAGCGTAGCTGAAGCTACCTTTGCCTTGCGCAGCTGTTTCTCTCTCTACTGCTGCTACCTCTGCTTCTCTGCTCTGCCTCTAGAAGTTGCTCTCTTCCTCTTATTGATTCTAGGCACTAGGATCAGACCATCCCCTTTGCCTAAACTACCCCTCTCTGCAGCTGAAACACTTTCGAAAATTCTTAGCAAACCCTACCCTAGAATTTAAGCTTAGTCTCAGTGCTCTGCCTCCGTGTGTGCGTTCTCCAACTGACCCCAAGCCTTTCCTTTATACTTTCTCGTTGGGAAACCAACGACCATGATCTATTCTTGAATCGATGGTTAACATTAAAAGAAAGCTTGATTCGTGTGACTTGAGTCATTTCCATCCCATGTTTAAATTAATTACCTTTAATATTTTAATTTTCCTAAGTTAGGGTCCTTACTTAAAAATATTAATTAATTAATTATCTCCCAAACTGGATGGAATTTTCCAAATCCCTTTCTGGGTCTTAGAGATCTCATGTACTCTAGTCCCTCCACAAATTTTGGGAGCTAGAGCACATCTGATGCTGTCCCAACACTCAAAAAACTCAACACTCCCTCTTAGCGAGTAATGTGCTCTAGTACAACTCTGCTTCACCTCGAAGCTCTGCACTGATCTTTGGTGTGGGTCTCTGCGCTGATGCTTGGCCTGCTGCCCTTCACCACTGCGCTCTTGTTGCTCTCTCGTACTGCTGCCCATGACGCTGCCACCGCCACTGCCACATATGTACTGCAGCTCCCTCTCAATTTGCTGCATCGTTCTGCTAACTACTACACTGCAACTCAGTTGTTGAGAGAAACAACTGAATACTCCTACCCAATCTTTGACAGACAAGTCAGTTGGGTTGCATCCTCACCTCTGAAGCTCCATTGGCTGCTGATCTGTGTTGTCATATGGGGGATGATGCACAACTATAGCTCTACATTGCGTAAGCAGACTCCCTCTGTGCTGCTGAAGTCACATCAGCCCCTGCACTGAAATCTCCTATGTTGCTGCTGCGCTGCACTGTCCTCCTTAAGCCTGTACACTGTTGCAGTGCTGCTCTGCGTTGCTAAAGTCACATCAGCCCCTGCACTGTTTTTGTTACGCTACTGTTGCATCTGCACTGCGCTGCTCCCTTCAGCCATCAGCTCTGCCTTTGCTTCATCTGTGATTCTCTGCACCAACTGCTCCACTTGTCCCGCTACTATCTTAAGGCTCCCATAGCTCATATGTGATCCAAGAGTTGGGCATACTCAAGGATCCTGCGTTCACTCTGTAGCTCCTCTACAAATCCATGTCACCCCCCTTTCATGGTTCATTAGCACTCATGGCTACGTCATTTTCAGAACCATCATTTGCCACAGCAGCCTTGGAAGTAGAAGCTTCCTTATCCTTCTTCTTCTAAGGAAAATTGCTGGCGAAATGTCCTAATTCTTTGCACTGGGAACACTTGATCTTGGATAGATCATGCTTCTTCTTCCCTTGCTGCCTCTTTGATGCCAAGGCTGCATCATCTTCTTCTACTTTCTTCACATTACTGGATCTCGTGCTGTACTTCTTTTTGGTGAATCTGTGGAGTTCTTCTTGACGTAAGATTGCCCACATGTTGTCCTAGTCGGGAAGGTCCTCTTTTCCCAAGACACTTTAGACAAAGGTTTCCCACTCTTCTGTGACCGCATTGAGTGTAGTCCTTACCATCACATCATCCTCCCCTTTGCTCCCATGACAGACAACTGATCTCTGATCATCTGTAATCTGAAGAGGAATGGCTCTATTTCTTCTCCCTTGGACATCATGAATGACCGCAGCTGATTCTCCATAAGCATTTTCCTCTGGACAGACTTCCCCTCATATAGGGTTATTAAGGCCTTCCACATCTCATTAGTTGTTTTCTTTTCAGCTATATGTCGAACAATATGGTCCTTAACCACATCCATTATGAAACGTTTGGCATGTGCCATAGCTTCCTCATACTTCTTCAAGAGATCTGCATTGGTTGGTGTGGCCAGGATCTATCTTTTCTACATGGTCTCTTAGACTGTATGCCTCCATGACTACCAGGATTCTGGCCTTCCATACTGCAAAGTTGGACAAGCCGTCCAATATATCTTGATCACGTAGTCTGTGAGGTGCCATCTGCTCAGTTCTACTCTGTCGGAATAGATCTTCCTCTCCTTGCTTCTCTACTGAAGCTGAGATCTAGGGTCCTTGGTGAAAAGGTACCCTCTGCTCCCTCTGACAACTGATTTCCTCTTTTGTAAATCCACCAAATCAACAAAGAAACAACTTTCTTCGATCCACTGATCGATCTGCAGATTTCTTTGGCTAGAAAACCTCTGAGAAGCTGATCTCCTCTCGCTCTTTGTCACTAGTGCTTAGGTTAAATTTTGAATCTTCAGAAATTTAACCCCACCAGCACCTTCTGAAGTTCTGCAGCTCTGCTTCCGACACTTCTGAATTAGACATCTGTGTTACCCTAGTTGGCCTCTGCGTGAGCAGACAGTCCTAACATTGCCTCTGCGCAGTAAGTACGTGGGCTTGTGTGGAGATATCGTAGGACCTCTTGACCTCTACGTGGCTCTGCTCCCTCTGAAACTGCGTTGTCCCTTCAAATCTAGCTTTTTACTGCTGTTGTTGCTCTCTCTACTACTTTTTGCAGCAAGATTCTTCAATATTCTGCTGGTGAGATCTGCAATCGCTCTAATACCATGTGAAAATTTTTGAATATTACTTTATGCAGAAATCTACTATTAGATATGGTTATACTTCTCCTACTTAAACAAGTTATAAATGCTGAAATCTTCAGATTAACATCGAAGTAAATACATAACAGACTTTCACCAGTCTTCTCGCTGCTGGAGGGTTTATATTATTAAGTAGTTTTCTGAATACAGCAAATCTGAGCACCACACTAGATAACCCGACAGATAAAAAGATAGATCTACAACTTACCTGCTGTTATGAAGCCAAAACCTTGGCTGATGCAAACCCTAAAACAAGATTTACAAGACTCAACCAAATTTTGCCCCTAGAAAGCCCAGTGCTGCCCTTGAAGCCCCTGCGTCAGCCTAGATAGCCTCTGCACTGGCCTGGAGAGGGTTGCGTAACCCCAGAATGGGTGACGCAGACCCTACGCTGCCCCTGAGGGTCTCTGCATAACCCAGATGGGTCCCCTGCTGTCCAGTGCTGCCCTAGAAGGGACTGCATAGCACCTGCGTAGCTGAAGCTGCCTCTGCACTACGCAACTGCTGCTCTCTCTGTTGCTGCTGCCTCTACTTCTCTGCGCTGCCTCTGGAAGCTGCTCTCTGCCTCTTCCTGATTCTAGGCAATGGGATTAGACCATCCCCTTTGCCTAAACTAACCCTTTCTGTAGTTGAAACACTTCTGAAAATTCTTAACAAACTCTGCCCTAGAATTTAAGGTTAGTCTCAGTGCTTTACCTTAGTGTGTGTGTTCTCCAACTAACCGCAAGCCTTTCCTTTATGCTTTCGCATTGGGAAACCAACGACCATGATCTAATCTTGAATCGATGGCTAAGATTAAAAGAAAGTTTGATTTGTGTGACTTGAGTCATTTCCATGACATGTTTACACTAATTACCTTTAATATTTTAATTTTCCTAAGTTATACTTAGGGTACTTAATTAAAAATATTAATTAATTAATTATCCCCCAAACTGGATGGAATTTCCCAAATCCCTTTCTAGGGAGATCTCATGTACTCTAGTCCCTCCACAAATTTTGGGAGCTAGAGCACATCCAATGCTACCCCAACACAAAAAAAACTCAACACTCCCTCTTAGTGAGGAATGTGCTGTAGTACAACTCTGCTTCACCCCGAAGCTCTGCACTGATCTCTGGTGTGGGTCTTTGCGCTGATCCTTGGCCAACTACCCTTTACCTTTGCGCTGTAGTTGCTATCATGTATTGCTGCCCTTGACGCTGCCACCACCACTGCCACATTTGTACTACAACTCCCTCTTAATCTGTTGCATCGTGTTGCCAACTGCTGCACTGCAACTCAGCTTGTTAGAGAAACAACTGAAGACTCCTGCCCAATCTTTGATAGGCAAGTCAGTTGGGTTTCATCCACACCACTGAGGCTCCATCGGCTACTGATATGTGCTGTCATCTGGAGGATGATGCACAACTACAACTCTGCACTACGTAAGCAGACTCCCTATGTGCTGTTGAAGTCACATCAACCCCTGCACTAAAATATCCTACGTTGTTGCTGCATCTGCATTGCACTGCTCCCTTCAGCCTTTAGCTCTACCTTTGCTTCATCCATGATTCTCTGCACCAACTGCTCCACTTGTCCAGCTACTATCTTAAGGCTCCTGTAGCTCGTATGTGATTGAAGAGTTGGGCATACTCAAGGATCATGCCTTCACTCTGTAGCTCCTCTATAGATCCATGTCGCCTCACTTTCGTTGTTCATGAGCGCTCAAGGCTACGTGATCTTCAGAACCATCGTTCACCACAAAAACCTTGGAAGTAGAAGCTTCCTTGTCCTTATTCTTCTAAGGCCAATTGATGGCGAAATGGCCTAATTTGCCGCATTGGAAACACTTGATCTTGGATAGATCACGCTTCTTCTTCCCTTGCTACCTCTTTGATGCCAAGGCTGCTTCATCTTCTTCTTCCTTCTTCACCTTACTGGATCCCATGCTGTACTTCTTCTTGGTGAATCTGCAGAGTTCTTCTTGACGTAAGATTGCCCACGTGTTGTCCTAGTCGGGAAGGTTTGCTCTGCCCAAGACACTTTGGACAAAGGTTTCCCACTCTTCTGTGACCGTATTGAGTGCAGTCCTTACCATCACATCATCCTCCACCTTTGCTCCCATGGCAGACAACTGATCTCTGATCATCTGTAATCTGAAGAGGAAGGGCTCTATTTCTTCTCCCTTTGTCATCATGAATGACCGCAGCTGATTCTCCATAAGCATTTTCCTCTGGACGGACTTCCCCTCGTATAGGGCTATTAAGGCCTTCCACATCTCACTAGTTGTTTTCTTTTCAGCTATATGTGGAACAATGTGGTCCTTGACCCCATCCATTATGAAAAGTTTGGCATGTTCTGCAACTTTCTCATGCTTCTTTAAGAGATCTGCATCGAACCTTTTCTGCATGGTTTCTTAGACCGTATGCCTCCATGACTACCAGGATTCTTGCCTTCCATACTGCAAAGTTGGAAAATCTGTCCTATCTATCTTGATCACGTAGTCCGTGAGGTGCCATCTGCTCAGATCTACTTTGTCGGAACATATCTTCCTCTCCCAGCTTCTCTACTGAAGCTCAGATCTAGGGTCCTTGGCGAAAAGGCACCCTTTTCTCCCTCTGACAACTTATTTCCTCTCTTGGAAATCCGCCAAATGAAGAACTAAACAACTCTCTTCGATCCACTAATCGATATGCAGATTTATTTGGCTAGAAACCCTCCGAGAAGCTGATCTCCTCCCACTCTTTGTCACTAGTGCTTAGGCTAAATTTTGAATCTTCAGAAATTTAACCCCACTAGCACCTTCTGAAGTTCTGCAGCTTTGCTTCCGGCACTTCTGAATCATACAACTTCAGATCTGTGTTACCCTAGCTGGCCTCTGCGTGAGCAGACAGTCCCAGCGTTTCCTCTGCGCAATAAGTATGTGGGCCTGCGTGGAGACATCGTAGGATTGCGTCACTCTGACCTCTATGTGGCTCTGCTCCCTCTGAAATTGCATTGCCCCTTCATATCTGGCTTTCTTTTGTTGCTGCTGCTCTCTTCGCTGCTTTCTGCATAAAGTTTCTTCAGTGTTCTGCTAGTGACCCTGCTAGATCTACAATCACTCTGATACCATGTGAAAATTTCTGAATATTACTTTATGCAAAAGGTTGTCCGTAGCTATTTCTTCAAGGATTTGTCACAAGGTTCATGACAAGGTCTGGAGCATATATTGATGACTAGACTCTTCTTTTACCAGACACTTAATTACAAATGTAGCTAGAAGACAACCCTAATAGACATCAAGAAGAAGTCTATAATAAAATCTTGCTCATGAAACCCATGAAGCAAGTACAACCAAAAATACATTTTATTATCCTTGTCTTCTTCTTTACATAAATACATAATTACATTGTCAATATGAAGACCGACCTAGTTACACTTTCCAACAAGTTCATCACTCAATTACCAAAATAGTAGCACACAGATCAAGGACACCAAATATAGGCATACAACTATTGAAAACCCCCACTCTAGGGGAAAACCCAGTCAACAATTCTTCCTTCAATAGTTTTCCAGAGATAATCCAAGACTCCAAACTTTGACACAGACTTCCTTCACACCAAGTAATACCTCTTCTTCTCTTGCAGATAGTACTATCTTCATCCTGGTAGAAACAACAAAAACAATACCACAACAATACTATTGTGAAACACTTATCAACTTCGAGCTTGGCCCAGTAAATTTGATATTGACCCAGGAACTTTAATCTTGACTTTGTACTTCTACTTGAGGTAACAACAAGAAGCAGCAACAACTTCGACCTACTAGCCGCAAACTTGTCTTGGTAGCAACAACTTTGATAGAGACAAAGAGACTTTGATCTCCTAAGGTAGCCCACGAGAGAGAGAGAGAGAGAGAGAGAGAGAGCTCAAAATTTTGATTTTTCTTTCCTCTTGACCCTTGACCAAACACGCATTCATTTTGACATTCTTTTCTAATTTCGCACTTTTTCCCAGTAACTTTTTGATATCGAACTTGTGTGTGAGATGATGCTCCAAATGAATTTGATTTGCTCAATATATAGCCCTTAGGTGATGTCAAATTGCCCTCCTTGAGGCTGAATTGATCTTCTTAAGGCCGACTTGGTGTGAAGGTGACATAATTCAATTTTGACTAAAAAATTAACCTTTTTACATGATCCAAAAGCCCAAGAAGGGTCTCTTTAAATGTACAATGACTCTATTGACTCAGAATAAATCCTAGAAGTCCTCAGTGAGGACTTTGACCTAAAACATGATGATCCAAGCATGAAACCCATGCTTTAATAAGTCATTGTGACAATAATAAAAAAATATTTTCTTCACTCTTTTGACAAGTACATTACGTAATGACTCAAATACATTTATGAAGACCGAACCTAGTTACATTTTCAACACTCCCTCTTGACTAGGGAGGTATTCATCATATACAAGTACAAGGAAGACCTCAAACTATGTGAACTATGAAGAATTTAAGTACAACAATGCCATGGACTAGATTCCTGAGCAGGGCAATCTATCCAAGGTCTCTTAACAATTTAGGCACCGCAATGCCATGGACTAGATTCCTCACCAGGGCAATCTATCCGAGTGGGACTAAGGTGGAATAAAACTTTCACCCTCTCTAGGTACCATCAGATTTACTTACTAACCACCAACCCAAGGATCCAGGTGTGTATCTGAGGTCAGAGGTCTATGACCAACACCACCTCTTCTACTTCAGTATATTTCCTAGATCACTCACAAAGCCTCAACACTCCTGATTATTATAATCGGTAAAAAATCCTCCTTGATCCAACAAAAATCAAGGATAACAAATTTTTTTCAATCAAATTGATCGGTAACCAGCATGTAAAACATGCTATCAAACCTCCGAGAGATTTCCCTTTACAAACACAACCCCAATCAGTAATATGCTTTCAAATGTACATAAACAAATACAAATCTTCGTGGTCTTTTAGACAATATGATGTTGCTTCTCATCTTTTCATGGTAGGATTTAGAGCTTTCCAAATTAATCTTTGACAGAAGATTCCTCAACCATACAACTTTGTTTCCTACTTCCCATGTGAAAAGATTTTTTCACCTCGATCCTCGCTTCCTTCTCAGCACTTTAAAATGTGTTTCACTTCTTCTTTTCATGTAACCATCATGACTCAGAAATATGCCCTCCCTCTTAACTAGATATTTCTTTTTTATCCAGGCTCCCTCGTAACCTAGGGAGATCAACTTCTTATTTGGAGAATCTTCCATGGCTTCCATTCTTCTTATTAGAGTCATATCGACTCATCATGATGGGTGAGATGACATGGATGAAGAAGAATTTACTTAAACATTCTACCCGCACAACTTAGAGAAAGTATAAAGTACAACCAGATTTATAGAAGCATGAAGTTAGCCATAACAAAAACTATACAATGATAAATAATAAAACAAACACACAATCAACAAGAGACGATACTTTTAGATTCTTGCCTAGGGCTTATTACAAACCCTATCAACATCTCAATTAGTAGATCCTCGGGCTTCAATATTTCTTTCAAATACATGCCTTTAATATTTCACATAGCAACCCTAGAACAATTCTAATAAGTAATGCATCTAACAATTTTTCAGAATTCATCTGTTAGACTTCCTACTAGGATTTCATGTAAACCCTAGATTTCATACATGAGCTCCAACAATCAAAATCAATCACAACTTAATCAACAACATGATTTAGATTTTACTAGAAGCATGTAACCTGATTTTTCATTTACAAATTCTCAACAATCACTATATAGTTTCATAGATTGTCATATCACATACCCTAGTTTTCCTAAAATATCATCTAAAAAATAATAACTTAGTATAATGTTATTCCAAACCCTAAGACTTATGACCATCAATATTTAGGTTAACACACATGCCTAGAATTCCATCGTCATGCATGTAAGCATATCATAGCAAACATATGTCAAAAAAAAAGACTGAAGGATGATAACAGACCAAAGTCATACACATAACAAACTTGATCAGACGAAACAAAGCAGAGGCTCAGGGATTCATTCCTAAGTCATATGGGTCTTGCTTATGATCTCTCGCCAAACCCTAAAGATCTAGGGTTTCATAACATAGGAAAGCAACCTCTACTATACCAAAACTCAAAAGGTTTGGGATTTTAGACGACATCATTCAACCTTAACAAATTAGGGTTTTCATGATCATACCAAAACACCAAACATGACATCAACATCAAAAACTTCAAATAGCATTTCCAATAACCCTAAGCAGGCTAGGGTTTCACACATTATTAGTAGAATACCCTTAAGTTAGGGTTTTCCAGAGAACCTTTCTAGGGTTCTATGAATAAATAACTAAATATGTGGAGAGGGATTATCTAATGATGAGTCACCTAACAAGAATTTTTATGACTAAAAACAAGCTAGGCAATAATAATGTTGGTAATAAATATAAAAAAGAATGAATAAACCTTTATCATGAAGAGATCAAAACTTTATAGTTTAAGGCATACCTTTGTTCCTTCCTTGTAATTCCAAAGCTTTGTCTTGTGAGGCTTCCTTCCACAATTCTTGAGCATACAATTGTCCTTTCCTAATCAATAGAGTAGAAGTAGAGATGTGATTAGTATTTAATATAAACAAACTTAAATAAGTATGAGAAACCAAAATTGAAAAGGAGTATGATGCTTAACTTAGGAAGTTGTTAAGGGCTCCCTCCAAAGCTTGAGGGATACTTATAACCTTAAGAAAAATTCAAAAATGTCTTTCCAAAAATATGTTAAACCTACAAATACAAAAAAAATCAAATATGCAAAATAAGATAATTAGGACTTAGAGAAAAGGACTTAGTAGTGCAAGTCCCTTATGTCTGATTCTTCGAGTTTAGCTTCTTGGGAGATCCTTCTTCAACAACATTGGCTTGATCTCCTTCCATTTTCTTATTCTTAGGATTGTCAGGACAATCACTTCTATACTGACCCATTTTATGACATTGGTAACATTCTATTTTGGACATGTCTACCTTTCTTCTTGGTCCTCTTGAATTCTCGAAGTTTCCCTTCTTATGATGCGCAGTGTAGTCATTTGAAACTTCTTCATTGTTGGACACTGATGTGATTCTCATTTCCTCTTGGCTACAGGCATTCCATAATTCTTCAAAAATGCGAGTTTCCTTCTAGCGGTTGATTCCCGAAGCAAAGACACTCCAAGTAGTTGGCAAACCCAATAATGCAGTAATCACAAGTTCTTTGTCTGGTACAATCTCATCTATAGCTAGAAGATCATCTCTTATTCTAGCTATATTCACAAAGAAAGAGGCCACAATGTCATCTTTAGCCATTTTTGTGGTCCTTAGTTCATTCTTCAAGCTTGCTACATGACTAATGTTCTTAATAGTGAATAGCTTTGACAAAGCTTCATACATTTCTTGAGCATGGTCAATGTTGGATATATATGGGACAAGATTGTCCTTGATGCCTTCTACTATTAGTGTCATGGAAAATATTTCTAATTCTTTGAACTTCACCTTATCTGCATCACTGGATTCTTCAGTAGGCTTCTTCACTTTCCCTTTAACCAAATCCAATACTTTGTTCTTTTCAAGAATGAGGTCAATTTTTTTTTCCATTACTCCATAATTTAAAGCTTCTTCGTCATCTCACCGGATTGAGTTAGACATTGTCTTTGAAGATAGTAAGTTTTTCTTTTAAAATATCTCCTTTATCAATTTTCTTGAGATTGCCATTTTCCTCTTTCTTCACCAAGTCCCTTAATACCATGTTAGAAAATTAGAAAGGCGGAAAGATTTTCTTATACTTAATAATTATTTGTGATATTCTTGTCTTCTTATAAATTTTCTTATGATCTTCATTTTCTTCTGCTCATCAAGCAATTACCAAAATAGTAGCAATACGTACGTGACACCAAATATTAGCAAGAACAAGGCAAACCTCACTCTAGGGGAAACCTAATCAACAATTCTTCCTTCAATAGTTTTCCTAAGATAATCCAAGACTCGGACTTTGACACTTCCTCCACACCAATCAAACCTCCTTCTTCTTTTGCGTATAATAGAATCTTTGTCCCGGCAAATAAACAACAAATAAATAATACTATGATGCAACACTGACAACCATACTATGATGCAAGTTCGATCTTGACTAAGGAACTTCGATCTGACTTATTACTTATTTGAAGAAGAAACAACTAGTAGTAGCAACTTCGACCTACTAGTAACAAGCTTTATTTGCTAAAGAACAACTCTCGATAGAGTATAAATAGATTTCGACTTCCCAAAGCAGCCCAACTAGAGAGAGATATAGCTCAAAAATTTCAAATTTTCTTTTCCTGACCTTGACCAAACTTACCCTTACCCTTCTTTTCACTCTGTACTTTTTCCAATTGTTTTTGATATCAAACTTATGCATGAGATGATGCTCCAAATGAATTCGATTTTCTCAATATATAGCCTTTAGGTAAGGTAGAATTGCCATCCTTGAGGCCAACTTGGTGTGGAGGTGACATAATTCATTTTTCACTAAAAAATAAACCTTTTTACACGATTCAAAAGCCCAAGAAGGGTCTCTTTAAATGTACAATGATTCTATTGACTCAGAGTAAATCCTAGAAGTCTTCAATGGGGACTTTGACCTAAAACATGATGACCCAAGCATGAAACCCATGCTTTAGTAAGTCATTGTGACAATAATAATAATTATTTTCTTTATTCTTTTAACAAGTACATTACATAATGACTCAAATACATTTACTTAGACCGAACCTAGTTACATTTTCCATACTCCCTCTTAACTAGGGAGGTATTCATCATATACAAGTATAAGGAAAACCTCAAACTATGTGAACTATGAAGAATTTAGGCACAACAATGCTATGGACTAGATTCCTAACCAGGGAAATCTATCCAAAGTCTCTTAGCAATTTAGGCATCGCAATGCCATAGACTAGATTCCTAACCTCGGAAATTTATTCAAGTGGGACTAAGGTGGACTAAAGCTTTCACCATCTCTAGGTACCATTGAGCTTACTTACTAACCACCAACGGAAGGATGCATGTGTGTATCCGAGGTCAGAGGTCTATGACCAACACCACCTCTTCTACTTCGGGATATTTCCAAGGAAATGCTACACTCACAAAGCCTCAACACTCTCGATTATTAAAATCAGTAACAAATCCTCCTTGATCCAACAGATCAAGGACAAAAACTTTCTTCTGAGCAAACTAATTGGTAACAAACATGCAAAACATGCTATCAAACCTCCAAGAGATTTACCTGTAGAAACACAAACCCAATCAGTAATACACTTTTAAATGTACATAAGCAAATACAAACATCTGGGGTATTTCAGACAATATGATGTTGCTTCTCATCTTTTCACTGGAGGACTTAGAGCTGTTGGTGAAAGTTGTCATTGATGTCAATATGGCATTGTTAGAGATGGGAAACATTCTTGTGATAACCCTTTCGTAATGTTGCTCTCTCCTCATGTGATAACCCTTTTGTGTTGTTGCCCTAACCTCATGAAAACCCTAGGAGAAAAACCATAAGCATGAGATAATGCAAATTCCCTAGATGACAATTCCCTAATCTAATGATGCATGATCTAATGATGAATAAAAGAGCCTTTTCCTTGAAACCCTCTTCTTGCATGTCATAAGATTGAAGGCCTAAAAATAAAATCTAAAGCCCTAACCCTAAATGCTTGATTCATGATTCCCTAAGGAAGCCTTAACCCTTACAAATGTCTTAATCCTAGAGGAAGTTGTTAAATTTTGGGTATCAAGGACAAGTGGTTCCCCATGGCTTTGATCTTTTTCCTAGGAAAAAGTGTCCACTCTATTGTACCTCTTCTTCTAAAAGTGACTTTATAAGTGGTAAAGTCAATCTAATTTAAAAGTGACTTTATAAGTGATAAAGTTACGTTCTAATTTGAAAGTGACTTTATTAAAGTCAATGAAGAATTAGAAAGTGAAAAAGTGACTATGGAAATAAAAGGCTAAGTGGGTCTTTATTTAAGTGGGTGAGTGATTAAATAAAAAAAGTGAAAATAATGCACATTTATTTTCAGCCCTTGATCTAAAGCTTTCTCAGCCATTGGATCTAGGGATCACTCAAAAGTCACTTAGCTTAGGTCAAAAGGAGAGAAGAAGAGAAAAAGATCATTCCATTCTTTCATGAGCATTTGAAAGAAAGCAAGAGTGAGAACCGGAGATTTTTCTGAGCAGGGAGGAAGTGAAGAAGAACAACAGGAGTTTGGCACGCATTCCAAGGAGCATTTTGGGCACGCTAACTAAGGCATTTACAATAGAACTATACAATAGAGATTGGCACGCATTCCAAGGAGGATGACAACAAATATTTCAAGGGAAAAAGGTTGCAGGTTGAAGGCATGAAAATCGAGGTAGCTAGGCACAATTATCGAGGAGAAAATCTGTTACCTTTTTCATAAAGTCCTTATAGGCCTTATGTTGTGATATGGGCACATTTCCTGAGGCAAGTCTTACAACATTTATTGTTGTATTTTTCTATTTGAACTAGGTTTCTTGTGGCACGGTTTTTGAGGTGGAGTTTTGCACGGAAATCGAGATAAGTTTGTTTTTGTAAATGCTAGAATATTTCTTGTGTATGTCATTTTCTCTGTAATAGTTTTTATAAATAAAGAAGAGCTCTCAAACTGGTTTTCCCCAAGAGTTGTAGGGGGGGTTTTCTAGGGTCACATTGACCAAAAATCACTGTGTTATTTTCTGTGTATCGCTGTTATAATTTTTTGTGCTTTTATTTCCAGTAGTAGTGAAATCTCCTAATTTGTATTTTCAGAAATAAATTTCATTTCTAGATTTTAGTGATTTAATCATGCTTGGATTTCACATTAAATGAATGGAGTGATGAGGGAAAACTGTTAATCGAAGTGGGGTATGAATTTCTACATGGTATCAGAGCAAAGCTGGCTGGAAAGTGTTATTACACAGAAAATATTTATTACAGAGTGTGATAGGTTGCTTTTACCTAGATTTGAAATTTCAGTTTTATAGGACAGTGAATCATAACTTTGGGATTGAGGGTTGAAGATAGGTTAGATGGGCAGAGTAACTATAGTGCATGGAAGGAGAGAATCCAATGTATCTTTGAGGAAGCTGAGGTATGGGGCATTATGGTACATACTGCCCAACACCCAGCAGCAGTTCCTGCTGATGCTACACAGTTAGTAGAGTTCACTAAAAAGAATGCTAAGGCCAAAAGACTAATTTTGGACGGAGTCAAAGATCATGTCATTCCTCATCTGAGAGGAAAGACTTATGCACATGAAATGTGGACTGCCTTGACCGGGCTTTACCAGAGCTCAAATGAAAACCGTAAGATGGTCCTAAAGGAGAAACTGAAGGCCATAAGAATGGCTAAGACCGACAATGCTACAACATACCTCACCAAGATCACTTCGGTGAGAGATGAGTTGGCAGCGGTAGGAGAGACCATTACACCCACTGAGTTGGCGAGGATAGCTTTGCATGGACTTGGGGGAGTTTTGTAGATGGTATTGTTGCATGAGAGAACCTTCCCGGATGGGAAAGGTTGTGGGGTGATTGCATTCAGAATGAAATTAGGAAGAACCATCTAGGGGCAGCCAAACAGGGGGATGAGGATGACAATGTGGCATTGTTGGCAAGAGGCAAGAAAGGCAAATCAAAGAAGGGAGCTTCCACCAGTGGAGGCAAAAGAAAAGGTAAAGGCAAACAACAGAGCAAAGAAAAGAACTATTCCAAAGTCAAATGTTGGAATTTTCAAAATATGGGATGCAACCCTGTTGTGTGTCCAGAGAAGAATTATAAGAAAGGGAAAGAGACAACCATGGCAGCTTCTGCAAAGATAGAGGACTTCTTAGAGAGTTTTGATCGAGAGTTTGGATTCATAGCTTGTGAGTCCTCCAGTGCAATATCCCTTGCCATACAAGTTTTGAGGGAGTGTGCACTCGCCTCTACTAGCAGAGCATCTTCTAGTGTTTGGTAAGTTGATAGTGGCGCTTCTTGCCATATGACAGGAGTCAGGGAGTACTTCTCAGAGCTATCAGAGAGTGATACTGATATTGAGCTAGTACTTGGTGATGACAACATTGTTAGAGCAGTCGATGTTGGAACATTAACATTTGATAGGGAACCCAAACCTCCCTTGAAAGTGTCAGATGTTCTATATGTGCCTGGAATGAAGAATAACTTGATATCCGTCTCAGCACTTGAGGACGAAGGGTATGAGGTGTTGTTCAGGAATGGACAGGTGCTCATGTATCCTAAGGGAACTCCAGTTGCTTCAACTAGAGTGATTGGAGTGCGCCATGCTAAGGTGTACAAGTTCTCATTCCAGCCACTGATGGCATTGAGTAGCAGTACCAGGGACCGGACCGACAACAGTTCTAGCAGTTCAGAGTTGTGTGAGATATGGCATTGCAGGATGGATCACATGTATCATGGGGCCTTGAGGATATTGCGAGAGATCACCACTGGTGTGGCAGATTTCAGTTCTGATCAGTTTGATGTATGTAGAGGATGTGCTATGGGGAAGTTTGCAATATGTACTTTTCCCAGTAGTGACAGCAGGACGACAGGGATGCTTGACTTGATTCATTCCAATGTGAGTGGTCGGATGTCTCATGTGTCCTTGAGTGGCTTTGAGTATTATGTCTTATTCATTGATGACCACTCCAGGAAGACCTGCATCTATTTCTTGAAGAGCAAGGGCGAGGTCTTCAAGAGGTTTTGAGAGTGAAAAGCTCTCGTGGAAACCCATAAAGGCAGGAAGATCAAGGTACTAAGGTCAGACAATGGAGGTGAGTATACTTTTGGTGAGTTTGTGGATTTTTGTGCCAAGGCAGGCATTAAGAGGGAGTTCACTGTTCCTTACAACCGCCAGCAAAATGGGGTGTCTGAGAGGAAGAACAGATCCATTGTAGGGGCTTCGAAAGCCATGCTTCGCGATTAGGGGTTACCTTTATTTCTGTGGGCAGAGGCTTGCAACACTGATGTTTACTTACAGAACAGGAGTCCACATCGTGCCTTGGGGAATGTGACTCTTGAGGAGGCTTTCTCGAGGAAGAAGCCTGATGTTGGGCACTTTCGTATCTTTGGGTGCCTTGCATATTCTTATGTCCCCAAGGAGAGCAGGACCGAGCTAGAACCTACTGCAGACAAGGACATCTTTGTGGGTTATAGCGAGACCTCGAAAGCCTACTGGATTTACATTCCTGCAAAGAGGAAAGTGGTTGTCAGGAGGGATGTAAAGTTCAAGGAGGAGAGAGTTTTCAGGAGGTCACGGGAGTTACAGTGTATAGTATCACCAGACACTCAGCAACAGCCAAGTCATTCACAAGGATCCAGTGCACAGGGTGCAGGAGGTCAGGGATCAGGAAGTACATCTACTACATTTTCAGGTCCATCAGTGAGCAGTGGCTCTCAGAGTCAGGTGAGTGGATCTTCGGGCAGCTTACAGGGCAATTCGCAAAACTAGTCACAGGATAGTCCATTGATGGACAACTCACATGGTACATCAGGTTCTATAGGCACAGGTACAGGTATGGGGTCAGTTGGTAGGTCTTCAGGAGTTCAGGCTTCTGATGATGATGAGGATTCTTTCACTCTGGTGGAAGAAGTAGTTTCAGGGAAGAGGAAGCCTAAGTGGCTTCAAGACACCTTGTGCGAGGCCACATTAGTTGCTAGTCCAAAGAGACAGGTCAGAGAGAGTAGACCGCCTGAGCGGTTCTGTAGTTACATGGCATTGGTAACAAGCATTGTTGATATTGAGCCTTTTAGTAATGAGGAGGCAACCAACCAACAGGTCTTGATAGAGTCCATGATGGAGGAGTGTTCTTCTATTATGAAGAACGATGTTTAGGAGGTAGTGCCTAGGCCTGAAGGTAAATCATTGGTTACTTCCAGATGGCTCTACAAGATAAAGCATGCTGCAGATGGCAGCATAGAGAAGTTCAAGTCTCCATTTGTGGCGAGAGGGTTCTCACAGGTAGAGGGAGTTGACATGAGGAGACTTTCGCTCCCGTAGCTCGATATACATCTATTCGCTCCATTATATCGATTGCAGCAGAGATGGGTTGGAAGATTCACCAGATGGATGTGAAGACCGCCTTTCTCAATGGCTTCATTCAGGAGGAAGTTAATATTGAGCAGCCGCAGGGCTTTGGTGTGCATGGGCGGGAGACCCATGTATGCAGGTTGAAAATGGCACTCTATGGCCTGAAGCAAGCTCCTAGAGCTTGGTACTCTCGTATTGATGCATACTTGTAGCAATTGGGTTTCACTAAGAGTGAGGCTAATCTGAACCTATACTTCATTGTGGTAGACAAGGAGCCCCTCATTTTGGTGTTGTATGTTGATGACTTGTTCATCACTGGAGCAGAGAGACTCATTGAGGGGTGCAAGACAAATCTTGCTTCAGAGTTTGAAATGAAAGATATCGGCTTGATGCATTATTTTCTGGGATTGGAGGTGTGGCAGGAGGAGGGGCATATCTTCCTAGGATAGGGGAATTACACAGTGTATATTCTTAGCAGATTTCACATGGAGGACTGCAAACCCATGTCTACACCTATGATCACTAATTGGAAGAAGCTTCACGCTTCCGATTCCAAGTTGGTGGATCCTACACTATATAGGCCGCTGATTGGATCATTGATGTATTTGGTCAACACTCGACCAAATATATGTTTTGCAGTTAACACTATGAGTCAGTTCATGTGTGAGCCCAAGAGAGTGCACTGGGTGGCTGCAAAACACATTCTTCGTTACTTGCAGGGTACTGTGGATTATGGTCTGGACTATAGGCAGGGTGATGGAGTGAGGCTGGCAGGATACACAAATTCAGATTGGGCAGGATGTGCTTCAGACAAGAAGAGCACTTCTGGGTGTTGTTTAGGGTTGGGTTCGACAGTGATGTCATGGTCCAGCTGGAAACAACAGTCAGTTGCATTGAGCTCAGTTGAGGCAGAGTATATGGCTGCTAGTTTGGCTAGCTGTGAGGCCATATGGCTTCGCAAGATGATGTTTGGTTTATTTGGTCAGGCATTGAGACCTTCTGTGATTCACTACGATAATCAGAGTTGCATAAGACTCACAGAGAATCCAGTTTTTCATGACAGGTCAAAACATATTGGGATCAAGTAGCACTTCATTTGAGATTATGTCCAAAAGGGAGCAGTCAAGCTTGAGTACATCTCCACAAATGAGCAGCAGACATCTTCACCAAAGCCTTACCACGGGGCAAACATGTCTACTTCAGAGACAAGATGGAAGTGGTGAGGAATGCTTTCCTCGGTAAGAGGGAGTGTTAAATTTTGAGTACCAAGGACAAGTGGTTCCCCATGGCTTTCATCTTTTGCCTAAGGAAAAGTGTCCACTCTATTGTACCTCTTCTTCTAAAAGTGACTTTATAAGTGGTAAAGTCAGTCTACTTTAAAAGTGACTTTATAAGTGATAAAGTTACGTTCTAATTTGAAAGTGACTGTAAATCTGTCCATCAATGCGCTCTGTGATATGCCATGTGCCCCAGTTCAGCTCCGAAGCTTCTTTGGACAGTTGGTCAGCGATTTTGTTCCGAGCCCTGTAAATATGAGTCATTGAGATGGAATCAAAAAGTGCTCTGAGATGGTGTACCTCTCGCAGCAGTGCAGACAGTGTGTGCGAGTGACAATGAGATAGATTATTGAACCAATTGATCACAAGTTGTGAGTCACCAAAGATCTAGATGGAGTTGCAGTGAATGTCCCGTGCAAAAGTTAGTAGAAGTCTAAGGATTTGAAGTTCGGCATAATTGTTAGTACCGGGACCCAATCCCATTCTGATGCTGTAGTCGTGGTGGTCATTCAAATGTAATGTTGCGCCCCCCCCCCACACCCATGTGCGTTGGACGCACCATCGAAGTAGGCCCACGCCCGGCTATGATCAATAATTTCAGGAATCTCGTGGGAAGGCTTGTTGTGGATGCGATTCTCGGGTATGAGCCGAAATGTAGCAATTGATGCAGCACAAATCCGATCACAGTCTATAGGAGTCCCATTAAAGATCTGTTCATTACGGCCGATCCATATCTCCCATGCCACAATCAGTGGGAGGTTGCGAAATCTTGGGTTATGAACATAGTGCGGCCACCAATTAGTCCAAGATTCAATTAATGTGCCACCCTGCCAATTAAATCTGCAGCCCAGATCAGTGGTGACCCGCGACCAGATACCTTTGATGTTGTTGCACTGTAGGAATAAATGGGGAGTATCCTCGCAGTTTTCAAGACAGTAACAGCATCTAGATGCCCCGTGATAAGCCCGTCTGTGGAGGAATTCCATTGTAGGTATACAGTGATTTAGAATGCACCAGAAGAGGAGTCTGTGCTTGTGCGGGGACTTCAATTTCCAGATATTGCTCCACCACCATTCTGGGAAAACTGTTAATCGAAGCGGGGTCTGAATTTCTACAGAAGCCCTAACGTTGTCCAAAACACAATATCCTAAAAGCTGACATAAATAAAATTATGATGACAGCTCACAAAAATATTTTTCTTGATGGGAAAATGTCCTCATTAAAAGATGAAATTGACACCATCTTGTAGAGGATATTTTTCCCTTTTTAATGAGTTATTATACGGCTCCTGAGTCCTAACTCCTTCTAGATTGTGAGAAAATAATTTTTCAAGTTTAAATATAATATTTTTTAAAAGGCTGGCCGACCTAAGCCTACCTACATATGTTGGCCTCACTACCAAGATACGTCTCTTTGTCAAAAGTCAAAAACCAGTATAAATACAAGTTGAAACACTTCATTTCAAGTATAAGATTTGGTGATTATTTCAGAGGTAAGACACAGAGCAGCAAGGAGGCCGAGGAAGATTGTTAGAGCATAGTTTGGGCATTTATATCTCTTAAAAAACTCGTATGTGTTGGAGACAGGGTTCGGACTGCTGGACAATCATCTATTTTGTGGACTGTCACCTAAAAGCTTGGATCTGTGGCTGAATTTCTGTGTTGGGGAGTTTTTCTTTTCTCTACACAAAACAGAACATGGCCTTTGTGTGACTTGTACAAGAGGACCGTAGTATAGTCCTGTTCATGCCTGTTTGAGACAATATTTAAAGGACTGTTCTGAGCTTCAAAACTCAGACCTGTAATACCAATAAACCTCATACCTGTGGGAAGAATAACAAACCTGTTTCATGCATAAGTCTTGGACCTGTGGTAAAAATATTTTGACTTGTTATATGTTGCATTTAAAGTTTGTTAACAAACCTCAACTTAGACAAGAAGGAACCTCTGAACTGGGCCAAAATTTCAAGAACTTCTTTACATGTGTTTGTGGGTTCATATGACAGCCACATCTAAGCTGTCACTTTACTGATACAAGGAGACAACAACAGTAAAAGCAGATCTTGGAAAGTCATATAACTCGGATTACAGTCCTGTGACAAAAATTGCAGACTGTTCTGTGGGTGTTTTGGAGTTGTTGTAGGGTGGTGCAGCTATAGGAAGAAGGCCACACTGCTACAGCCTGTTGGGAAGTGGATTTAAGCCTTGGACCATTGTGGACAGTCACTTAAGGAGGCTCGTATTTGCAAGACAATGAATCTGGAAACTTCAACAGATTGCAAACTTCAGATTTGTGGAGCACACATCAGGCATTGAAGAGGATTAAAGAATTATTGCAGACCTTGGTTGGAAGATTGGAAGTTGGGATTGTTTTGCAGACCTTGCTTTGGAAACATATTTTGGAAGTCTTTTGACCAACTCTCGAAGACAACCTTGGAGTGACCTCATTTAAAAGCGTTTTGTATTGACTTGAGGATTTGTGTAGCAACCTTGGATGTAATGTCCCTTTCGGAATATTTTTCAGATTTTGCAAAAATTAATTCAACTAGTTATTTCTCCATAAAATTACCATTCAATTTCATAGAAGATTTCCATGTAAAATAAAACAAGAGAACACATGCAATTCGAACATACAATATGCAGAAATAATCTCAGCTTTATTATAATATATATATACTGGGGTTTACATGCTGAAATGACAAATAGCTGAAATAAATGAGATAGAGCTGGTGTCAAGGATATGCTGCAATGTTGTACGAGCCGTCCACCAAAACTTAACCAAACTGCCACTGCTAAGCTCTCCTATGAATTCTGGATGAATTCACCAAAGAGAAATGGGTGGTCGCCCAATCTCTCTAAATCGCCTGAGGGTTTCCGTCCTGGGGCTACCAATGGAGTAGAGAACCGGGTTCTCAACCTCACATACAAGACACAATATCAAATCTAAGATGATCTCTAATGGCCCTTGCCCCTCTTTTTATAGATCTGATGGACTCCATTTTTATTATTATTTTGACCAATGAGCACATTTCCCTTAGTTAAAATATTATTTTTAATGTGAAAAATGGTCAATTGGCAACCATGCCTCCTTAGGTCACTAAGAAACACTCCTAGCGATCGCATCCTGTAGATCTTCTCATTCCGGTTCCAACGAGCTATTGCACTAAGGTGTTCTGCCAAGGATTACTCCCGAAATGCCACCTTAGGAGTAATTAATTGAGTTAGGCCCATTAATAACTCAATTTCCTGAAAGTTGTCGGAATGCAACCGAATGGAAGGCAAACTGTGCGGTTGGTGGAACATACCAAGAGAAGCCCCCTGGGCTCCCCGAGCTCGCCAATGATGCCAACCTGCCCCTGTGACCTCTCTGCCCCCAACTCTAAAAGTCCATCCTAACCATGTCATAAGGAATACCAAAAAAAGGAACATCACATTGAAGTAGTGAAGTTTTTGGACAATGGAGTATTAGGAACCTTGGAGCAGTGAAGTATTTGGAACTCTTGAAGAGTTCTTGGGGCAGCATATTAAAGACACTTTGAAGATTTCTAGAAGCCTATTGAAGACACCCTTGGAGACCATGATGCATTGAAGCCATCATGAGGTGACTCTGGAAAATTGTTTGGGTAACATGAAGAGCTATGGAGACACCTTCTAAAGAAGACAAGGTTGTCATGGATGAAGTGATTTGGAGAAGGCAGTGTTGGCTAAGAGATTGACAAGGCTCGTTGCAGATGTTATCTGGAGCCGTGAAGAACTAGTGATCTTATATTGACGAATTGAAGTTTTGGTTTGGAGCCCTAAAGGATAGGAGTCCTAGAGAGACCAGGTTGGTACCTGTACCAGAGATAGGGTTGGAGCCCTAGAGGTCAGAGCCTTGTGAAGTCCAGGTCAGAGCTTGGCAAAGTATAGGTTGGTGCCTGGTAAGATTGAAGATTAGTGTCTTCATCTAGGGTTGGAGCCCTACACTATATTATATTGGATTTATTGTAAGGAAGAGATTAATAAAAGTATTTATTCTTATTGTTCATTCTGTGTTCTAATTATAAGAGATCTAACTGGTAAAAAATAACAATTGAAAAGAAATACTAATTCACCCCCCTATCGGTATTTCAAACAAGAGCTTTCCATATGAATCTCTGACAGAATATTCCTTAGCCATACAACTTCCTTTCCTACTTCCAATATAGCAGCATATTCTACAACTAGATCCTGCTTTCCTTATTTCAGCAACACCTCAAAATGTGTTCTCCAATTTCCTCTTTTCAAGGTAACCATCATGACTATGATATGCCCTCCCTCTTAACTAGGGAGATTTGTTCTATCCAGGCTCCCTCTTAACTTAGGGAGAGCAACTTTTTTTTTATGACATTGGAGAATATTTCATGGCTTCCATCCTTACTTGTTAGATTCATCTTTACCTTGATCATTCGCATATCATGCTTATCATAACAACTTTACTCATGAACATCTTCACCTGCACATCTTAGATAGAAAGTAATACCAGATTTATAGAAGCATGGAGTTAGCCATATCAAAATCATATAATGATGGAAGCATTAGACAAACATAATCAACAAGAGACTGTGAAAATTCCGTGATAGATTTATTTCTCTGGCAAATATCGAAATAAATACTACTACAACATTCACAATTATATATATGCAAAGAAATAAATAGTAGAGAACATAATCACAAGAATCAATCACATGTACATAGTTATTTTGGACAAATGTCCTCGGAAAAACCCAATGTGGGAAAATCGGTGCAGCGGATGAGGGTTTTATTAATTCTTCAGAAAATGATATCTTTATGGGGAAATATTCGACAGATAAATTCTGAACCACCTGAGCCTGAATGCCCAACTCTCTCGGACAAATTTCTGACACCCAGAACAGCCCCTGCAAGCCCCTGCGTCATTCTGCGTGATTCTCTGCACAGTCCCAGAGTTGGACTGTGTGAATCTGTGTGGAGACTGTGGGGTCTCTGCATTGTAGCATCAAGCTACATTCAGTGACCCACTGTTGCTCTACGACCCTAATCTCGACCACCCCTGACCTCCTCCTGCTTCTGCAACTTCTCGCCCTGCAAGTCTCCCGCTGAGATCGAATTCTGCATCAGAATGGATCTCCTTCAGGTACTAAGTGTGTGCCTGGCTTGTCTTCCAAGTGACCCTCAAGCCTTCTTTTATAATCTTCCTGGTGGAGAACCAATGATCCAGATTAAAAGATCAATCAATGGCTAAGATTAAATCTTGACTTGATCCATGTTTTCTAGAAGATTCACTCTGAATTATTAATGCCCTTTAATTATTTCCTTTTCGTAAGTTTGGACTTAGGGTCTCCATTAAAATAATTAATTATTTTAATAATTCTTGAACTAAGTGGAATTTCCACAAATTGTTTCTGGGTTCTTTGGAATGTTGTTGTCCAAGCCTCTCTGCAAAGTTTGAGACTTAGAACACTTCCGGATGCTACAAAAATCAACACTCACCCTTAACGAGGAAATTGTTCCAACAATATGCCTGCTGCATGATGCTCTGATTCTGAAGCACCCTCTAGTTGCTGCCCCCTGTACTGCTACCTTTGACATTGCCACTATCACTTGCTGCATCTATACTACATCTCCCTGTGAATACTGAATCCTCCATTCCTGCTATTGGAAGGGATTCTTCATCATCCCCATCCGTTCTCTGAAGTAAACAAACTTTGTCTTTCCCAGAGCCTTGGTGAGGATGTCTGCCACATGTTCTCCTGTTGGAGTGTACTGCAGTTGAACAGCTCCGCGTTGTACCTAGTCCCTAATGAAGTGACACTGCATGTCAATATGTTTCGACCTATCATGAAACATAGGATTTTCAGAGAGCTTTATGCAACTTTGATTATCACATAAAATGTTGGTCGCTTCCATTTTCTCCTTGAGTAGATTTACTAATAGTTTCCTAAGCCATATGGCTTCACACAAAGCTATGCTAGCTGCCATATACTCTGCCTCTGCTGTGCTCAGTGCCATGGACTTCTGTTTCCTACTGCACTAGGAAGTCATTCTCGATCCCGGACTGAAACTGTACCCACTGGTACTCTTCCGATCAACTAAACTTCCAATCCAATCTACATCAGTAAAACCACTCAACCTGACATCATTGTCACGATGTACTTCAATCCAAGCTCGACTATTCCTCGAAGGTACCTGAGAACATGTTTGGCTGCTGCCCAATGTGCCCTCTTCGGTTCCACCGTGAACTGACTAAGGGTATTAACAACATAACAGATGTCTGACCTTGTATTTATTAGATACATCAATGACCCTATGAGCTGTCTGTACAACGTAGGATCGACTTCATCATCATTGGACGTGTAGATTTTCCTCCAGTTGGTAATCATTGGAGTGGTCATGGGTCTACAATCCTCCATCTGAAATCTCTTCAGAATCTCTGCAGTGTATCTTCCTTGACCAAGGAAGATATCCCCATCCTGTTGCGAAACTTCCAACCCCAGGAAATAGTGCATCTGTCCCAGATCCTTCATGTAAAACTCTTCAGCTAAATTATTCTTGCAATATGTGATTAGCCTTTATCATCCTGTCAAGAACAGATCATCCACATACAATACCAGTATCAAGGGCTCACTCCCTACTCTTAGATAGTAGAGATTGGGATTTGCATCACTCTTGACGAATCCCATCTTTTGCAGATACTTGTCCATTCGACCATACCAAGCTCTGGGAGCTTGCTTCAGTCCATATAATGCTTTCTTCAATCTACACACATGAGTCTTCTGATCATGTGTCTCAAAGCCCTCTGGTTGTTCTATATACACTTCTTCTGCTATCGCACCATTTAAGAATGTTGTCTTGACGTCCATCAGGTGAATTTCCCATCCTATCTGCGCAGAAAGGGATATCACGAACCTGATAGATGTGTATCTGGCTACTGGGGCGAAGGTTTCTTCATAGACTATTCCTTCCTTTTGAGCATACCCCTTAGCCACAAACCTGGCTTTAAATTTCTCGATGCTTCCATCTGCAGCATGTTTGATCTTGTAGATGCACCTGGATCCTACAACAAATCTCTCCTGTGGTCTGGGTACTACTTCCCAGGGATCATTTGTCATGATGGAACTGTACTCTTCCACCATTGCATCAACCCATGATGGAACTGTACTCTTCCACCATTGCATCAACCCATACTGTACTCTTCCACCATTGAAAACTGGAGGGTTCTCCGACTTGAGCAACCAAGGCTTGATACCTATCAGGTTGCTTATGTTGTCTCTTCTCATTCCTGGGATTTCCGACAAAATCCTCTGCATCCTTCAGAATCTGTCAAAGTTCCCTGCTTGTTTTTCCACTGGTGGTGGGTGGATTTACGGGCTCACCTTCTTCCAAATCCTCAGGAGACCCATCCTTTGGATCGCTATGCCTTGGAGAGGCAACTGAATTTTCTGTTGTTGGTTGTTGGGGCTGGACCAGAGGCTCTTCCTCTCACTGTGTAGCAAAAGGCAGTTCTCGTGATCTTTTGAAGGCTTTCTCCTCCATAAATTTCACATCTCTTCGCACCACTACTTTCCTGCTCTCAGGAACGTATATGCGATAAGCCTTTGCATTCTCAATGTATCCTACTAAATACCCCCTTTCAGCAGTCATCTCCAACTTCTTCCTCTTCTCACTGGGTACATGACAGTAAGTTGTACTGCCAAAGCTCCTAAAGTGACTCACTTCGGGCTTCCTGCCATTGAAGACACTTTCTGGTGTGATCTTTCCTAGTGCAATGTGAGGTGTTCTATTCTAAATGTAGACAGTTGTATTACACGCTTTAGCCCATAGGAATTTGGGCATGTCTTGGTCATACATCATAGCCCTGATTGCTTCAACAATGGTTCGGTTCTTCCTTTCTGCCACTCCATTCTAATCCAGATTGTATGGAGCTATCCATTCTCTTTTGATGCCTACCCTTGTGCAGAATCTGGTGAATTCTTTATCTTTGTATTCACCTTCATTATCTGATCACAATACCTTGATCCGCTTCTGTGTCAGATTCTCCACCAGATCTTTGAACTCTTTAAATCGACTAAAGACTTCATCCTTGGTCTTCAAGAAGTAGATCCAGGTTTTCCTAGAATGGTCATCAATGAAGGTGATGAAATATTCGGCACCACTAAGAGCTCTCGTGGACATTGGCCCGCAAATATCTGAGTGTATTAGATCTAACACACCCTTGGCCCTATTGTTGCTTCTCTGATATGCTGCCTTGGCATATTTCCCCAATACGCGTCCCTTGCAGACGTCATCCCGCTTAGTGCTCAATTCTGGAACACCTGTGACAGTCTTCTGGAGAGTTCTCAATGCCCCATGATGCAAATTCCCCATTCTCCTGTGCCATCGCTCATTCATATCCGTTTCATCTGTGCTGCCAACCAGTGCCATTGGGGAATCAAGCTGCAGTTTGTACAACATGTTGCTTCTTACCTCGATTTGTGCCTTCTTCTTCCAGCTGGGGTGCTTGACATAGACTCTATTGCCAATAAAGTAGATGTCATATCTTCGGTTTTGAAGTTGTGACATTGAGAGTAGATTCATCCCCAAACCCGGCACATGCAGTACATTAGTGGCTCGGATTTTGTTCCCTACTTCAGTCTGAAAAACTACGGTACCCTTCCCAATGGGAGCGCACTTTGCTTTATTACCCATGGTTATTTTGAAATTCATCTGCTCTTCTTGGTAGTCATAAAAACAGTCCCATACTCCCGTCATGTGGGCAAATGCTCCACTGTCAATATACTAGACATTTGAGGACGTAATGCTTGATACACAAGCAAAATTTTCCTCTAATCTGGATGCTAATACAGATACTTCGTGATCCTTTCGTTCTATCGTGCTTCCCCCCCTCCTGGAGGATTGCGTGAACCCTTCTGCGCTGTTGCCTTGCAGGACTATGTAGATCTTTGTTCACTGATAGATGCCCTCTCTGTTATTCATCTCTGACTCCGATACCATGTGAAAATTCTCAACCAGTTGCAATGAGATTTGTTTCTCCTACTTATTATTTCAATAAGTTATTGTTCAGAATTCTTCTGGCAAATATTAAAATAAATATCATCGCAACATTCACAATTATATATGCAGAGAAATAAACAATAGAGAACATAAGCACAAGAATCAATCACATCTACATAGTTATTTTGGACAAATGTCCCCAGAAAAACCCAATGTGGGAAAACCGGTGCAGCAGATGAGGGTTTTATTAATTCTTCAGAAAATGATATCTTTAGAGGGAAATATTTAGCAGATAAATTTTGAACCACCTGAGACTGAATGCCCAGCTCTCTCGGACAAATTTCTGACACCCATAACAGCCCCTGCAAGCCCCTACGTCAGTGTGCGTGATTCTCAACGCAGTCCTAGAGTTGGACTACGTGAATCTGCGTGGAGACTGCGTGGGGTCTCTGTGTTGTAGCTTCAAGCTACCTTCAGTGACCCACTGCTACTCTCTGACCTTGATCTCGATCACCCCTGACCTCCTCATGCTTCTGCAACTTCTCGCCCTGCAACTCTCTCGCTGAGATCAAATTCTGCATCAGAATGGATCTCCTTCGGGTACTGAGTGTGTGCCCAACTTGTCTTCCAAGTGACCCTCAAGCCTTCTTTTATAATCTTCCTATTGGAGAACCGATGACTAGATTAAAAGATTAATCAATGGCTAAGATTAAATCTTGACTTGATCCATGTTTTCTAAAAGATTCACACTCTGAATTATTACCTTTAATTATTTCCTTTTCCTAAGTTTGGACTTAGGGTCTCTATTAAAATAATTAATTATTTTAATAATTCTTGAACCGAGTGGAATTTCCACAAATTGTTTCTGGGTTTTTTGGAATGCTGCTCTCCAAGCCTCTCTGCAAAATTTGAGACTTGGAACACTTCCGGATGCTACAAAAATCAACAGAGACTACACTTTTTAACTTGTTGCTTGGGTTTTATTACAAACCCTATCAACAACTCAATTAGTATATCTTGGGCTTCAATATTTCTTTAAATGATATGACGAATTTCTTTAAAAAATATTAATATAAAAAAATTTCATGCCATAAGACAAATTTGAATTACCTGGATCCATTTATGAAGTCGAGGCAAGACATTAGGAATCACCAGCCATGACAACTACGGATGCGGATTTGCTTTCCAACATTAAGATTTAGAATAGCAAGGCGTTGATTGAATGCTTGAGAGGACAAGTAAAATTTTAGTTTCTGCGGTTGTATCAATATCCCTAAAAAATGGTTGTATTTTATATTAGATATAAAGAAACAATACATCATTACATATGGATAGGCCGTAGCTCATCAGCACATGATCCACATAATTGAGGTATCAATTATCCCTATCCACATGGTTTTTACAGTTGTATCAATATCCCTATTCTTTCCCAACACCATTAATATTAGGCAACCCATAATTATTTCATTTAATATTAGTTTTAATGAAATGCATTTTTTAATTTGATTTGACTTTGGTATGTGTTGGTGTAATTATTATGTGTTGGTGTAATTATCAAGGTTTTTTCTATTTATTGATAGAGAAAGAATCAGAAATTTTGATATTGTAGTGGACGTGGAACTACAAGTTGGATCCAAAATCTATTTTCACTTTCGCTCAAGGATTCGACTGCGAAGTTTACAAAGGCATACATACTCTATCCTTTTGGTTTTAAACATGTGACCTCTTAGAAGGAAACACATGCTCTTAACCATTAGTACCACTCAAGCTATATATATAAATGCCTATCTAAAAATTATAATGTTATAAATTTGTATCTACTATAACTAATATATATTAAACTTAGTTTGAGTTATAGTAGTTTTTTTAGAAGAGACTAATTTATATTTTTATTTTTATTTTTATATAATGTAACAATAATATCCTAATACATAATGAAATATTGTATTATTATTCTTGATATATTTATGTATGAGTATCTTTATATACATCTATAATATATAGAATATTTGTAGAATGCAAATCATATATTATTTATGTTTTCTGTATGTATTTTTAATTATGTATTAATTATGATTTTAATAGGTAACATTATGCTAGTAATGTGTTATTTTATATATTATTATTAGTGTTTATAACGGGCCACCGGTTTTTACTGATCTCTATTTCATTGTCTTTGTTGATGTTGCTAGGGTGATTTTTAGTCTCGATTTTTTCTTATCTGACATCTATAATAGAGATTTTATTTAGCATGGATTTTAGTGTTTTCTAAGCAACCATGATGTTTAGTGTTTTTAACATGTTCTGCAATAGCCGAGTTTTTTGGTCCCTTCATGAGTTATGTCTGCACTATGTTCCTTGATCCTTTCTTTCAAGGAACGCTTAATCTCTTTGACATAACATTTACCACAGGAGCATTCTATCTTGTAAACACCTCTAAATTGGAAGTAGTCAATGTCACCTTTCACATATATCATCATTTCTCTAATGGTAGTATGTGGTTTAAAACATGTTTTAATCTCTTTCTTCTTCAAAAGTTTATCAATCTTGTCAGTGGTACCTTGAGATAAGGAAGGTATGCAGTCTTCCTAGGGTTATTTTATCAGGAAACAGGTAGATCTGTTGTCTATTCCTTTGGAGATTTGGGATAAGTCAGTGCGACTGTCACTATACTCTTGAACCTAGCACCCACAAATCTTGCTAGACATGTAAACCAAGTTATATTGATTAACACAAGTCTTCCAGAACATCCACCATTTAACTTAACCCGATAAAATATTATTGTAATTACCAATGTTAAAGAAATAGATGTGAAACAGTTTACGACATTTGGAAAAAGCACAACACCCAACAATTTTGTGAGTAACTCATAAAATTATATAATAAAAGATTATAAAGCTGACATTACAAAGAATAGACCTAAATGACTAGGACTCTATTCTTATCTTCGATATTTTAATAGAATTATTAATGTTATGGTTATTGGATACAATTAAGCTTTGAATGTGATCCTATCACTGGTGATTATTTTCATATACAGAATGATCGCAAGAATCTAAAGTTGTAGGAAAAATAAGAAGTAAACCATTCCTAAAAATATTTCACATTATATTTACAAATATCTCTTTCCAATACTATTTATTGTTTTCATAATTGATTGTCAATTTATTTCAGCAAGTTTTTTAACCACCTTAACCTTCATTTCCTCCCATAACATATATATTCAGACATTTTGTGTTAAAGCTTTGCATTTTTCCATTGATAATACTAATTTTGCATGATAATAAAAATGTAAGAATTTGACTTTAAAATGTTATGGGATTAATATCATATGTAGCTATTATTAATTATTGTAAATGCTTAAATTAAATATAGGAAAACTAACCTTATAAATATTTATGTATATTTATTACAAAGTGAAGTGAGAGTGTCAAAAAAGAGCCTTACACTTTTTTTTATTGATATTACTAGTTTTTTTGTTTTTTGTGAATGTAACAGTGCGAATATGACTTGAATGGTTCTAGCATTAAGATTATAGGTAGTTATTAATCATTGTTGTACTATTATAGATAGCTTATCCTTGACGCATTCTCATACTCTCTTGTCCATTGCTCTATAAGATAACGCTGAAATAACCTTATGCACTTATGCAATTGAAGTTTCCCATGGAGTTCAAATTTCTGCATCAATGTCTAATTTGGTTTAAAAAGAAATGTAAATCTAATCACATTCCTTGTTATTTTTGAGATATGCATCATTACCTTTCCTCACAACTAGAATGCTTATCGACTTACGGTAGGTTCATTAGCAAAGCCAAACCCCATGAACGTGTTGAGGAAAATTAACCCCATGGTATGCTATTATCAAGGTGCATTAACGACTAGAAATTGACCACATAAGCTAACCCATAAGGCTATGAAACACTCTAACTTCTATCACATGATGCTCTAGATTTTTTTGCACATAAGTTTTCCTTATTAGTTCACTCACTAGTTTCATAGATCACACAATGCTTTGCAATTTTTTCGCATATAGGTTGTCCTTACTAGTTCACTCATTAATTAGTTACCTCGATTATAATCTTTGGGTTATTAGTTCAACCATGTCTTTTGTTTTGGGGTTGTTTTTTGGTATAAATGTCATATAATGTTGCAATTGCTTTATATAGTTGTATGTTGTGAAATATGTATTTGTTGTGAAGTAAATAACATCTTTGTGTTTATTTTGAAGTAGTTAACAAGGTTATTTGTTTTGCCTTTTTTATCACAATATGGTGGACTTGATTTTTGGTGATATTTCAATATTTCATCATTTAATTGTACTTTTTCAATGCATAAATTGATTTAACATCTTAGAAAATTGTGAAACACTAAAATTATATAAATTTAATAATTTAAAACTATAATTTTCTCATTTCAAACAAAAAAAACCAAAAAATTTACTTTAAAATACAAAAAAAAAAAATCACTATATTTCCTCTATTACAAATTTATTTGATTAATTAACCATATCTTTTATCCTACTCAAAAAAATCCAATCATAACACTCTAATATAAACCATGTTTATTGCCTTAGGTGGCCACTGTGAATTTACTATTTATATAAATATGTTCCATATGATGATATTTACTATACCTCACTGCTTATATAAACCATGTTAAACAATGTTTATTGCCTTATGTGGCCACTTTTAATTTACTATGATGATATTTACTATACCTCACCGCGTATATAATGAAACATGTTTTTGATAAATTGAATTCAAACATTTGATATACCTCAATGGGTGTACATTTTTATTATTCATTTTTTTTATCAATTGAATCCAAATGCAATCCAAAAGCATTTGGTTTGTTTTTAGTGATTTATTTGTTCGACTGTTTTAAGTTGTTTTTAGTGAGGATAAAATTTTATGAGGTGTTGCAATGACATTATTTATGATATTTGTATTTAATGTTATTTTTGAAAAGTTAATAATTTTTTTAAATATATAAAGAGTATTTGAATATATATTCAAATTGTTATATAAATAAGTTAATGAGTATGGATAACTATTTTAATTTTAATGAAATATGTGGATAGAAGTTATTACTTTAGAACACGGTTTATTTATTTCTTTGCTCTGTTAATGTAGGCTTTACTTATGAAGTATACATAATAAAACCATTTTGTCTAATATTCTTACAGTAGTTACTCTTATAGGTCATTGTTGAGGTTGTTTTTTTTCTTTTTAATCATCTTTGTAGTAATATTTAGAGAAGCCCATTCTGAAAATGCTAAAATTGCATTACTTGCAAGTCCTATACAACTATTTTTTATGGATATTCCATTATTTGAATACATAGAAATGCCCTAGTATCTATATTTTTTCTTATGTCAAGCCATGAATGCGTATCAAACGTTGTCATTTTTTGTTTTCAAACAAGCATCCTTAAGCGATAGATTCTTTTTTCGAGCCAAGCTATAAACATGTCATCAAGTCTACCAAAATTTTATTGATTGTGTGATAACTCATTGATGGAATTCCATTATTATTCCTCTCTTTCAACTCTCCATCAATGAAAAACTCCTATGTCTCTTTATCATAGGTGAATCCATTCCCATTACCATAAAATTATATTCCATTGATTTTTCCAAAGTTTGTCATTGTCGGCCACCTAGCAATTGATTTTCCTTATGTAGAGATCAACTAGTTAAATAAATGTCAATGCCTATAAATAATTGCTTTCATTAGTTACTTAAATTTAAAATATTTCAAATAACTTTATGTTTACTTAGTAAGAATTTCCATCTATTGTTTTCCATGTCTAGCACTCACTGAAATAGATTAACAAATTTCATTCAATAGGTAATATTACTATATCATTGGTATACATTCTCCAAATGCCTACTAATTTTTGCTTTCATACAAGAAGTAACACTAGCTAATTCACTAGTACATGTTAGATTTTTGCACTTCACTTTTTAATTATGTGACTTAGTTTTAGGGTTGGCTTGCATTTTCAATTCTTGTTTTTACATGTCAGTGTTTTTAATGCTAGTTATACATAGTAAGTTGACTATATGACTCAATTTTGTGCATATCACTTTTCACATTAGGTTAAAATGTTAAGAAAGGGACAAAATACACAACAATAAATATTTTGAGATATAACTGTTTTGTTATCTTGATTTCTAAAGTACCTTTATCGTTTGAAAATTTACAAGTTTTATTGCATTTCAGATACACTTCAATAAAATTAAGAAAGGGACAATTGAGTATTTAGAAAGTGTTTAGAAAAAATAAGATAACGAGAAAATTATATCTTATCAACATGAACTTCATGAAGAATCATCGACAAATATGGACAATATTACCAACTAAGAACCGTATTTAGAAAAAATGTCCAATCAACTTCAATTGATATAACACTAGAATCCAAAGGACTAGTGGGAGATTTTTTTTTTTATACATCGACTATTAAATTGGCTGAAAATCTAATTATAATATTGTACAAAATACAAATGGAAATTTATTTGCACTTTAATTCGAGTATTACAACAAACATGTATAACATATTGTTCGAGTATTACAACAAACATGTATAACATATTGTTCCATGATGAGGATCTTATAAATGGCCACTTTGAGTCACTCTTTTGCAAAGAAGACACTATTATGACTTTTTCTTTTGGGACAAAAAGCAATATGCCATACAAACAAGCAAGCCTACCCATCACAGAGGCCAAGAGATTCATGACAATCACCAATGTGTCTAGAGTACCCATGTTCAAAAGCACATATGGTGAGAGTGAGTTTGAAACAATTTGTTACCTTCTAAACAATTAATATAGTGTCCTTTCTCTTTGATTCATCATTCCACAAACATTTCACACTGTAATTGTTCAAAATAACCTATTTATAATTAGATGCATAAGAGAACATATAAATTTTGATTATACCACAAAACACAAAACAATAACATCTTGGCAAGAATACATAAAGCAATTGTGTTGGAGCGGGGTCCCTTGAGGCACAATTTTGATGTAATTTTATATAAGCTTGTATGTGTGTGATGGAGTCAAGGGGTTTTGGGGTTGGTCAAAGTCCCTAATTTTGATGTAAATGAGTTTTGGGTAAACTATGAGCCTCAAACCATGGTTTGAGACCATAGTATCTGTGTGTTAAGCGAATATAAATAGATTGATAGATCGAGTCGAGTCTAAGATAATAAGTAAAACTAAGTTGATGATATGATATCGTGAATTGTTTGCACCTGTAATACGTCATAAGGGTTTGTCTGGGTTGGGTTAAAGGCTTCTGCTAGTTGTGTGCATGGAGACCTAGTCCTGGTTGTGTGCGAAAGGTTTTTAAGGGAGGTTGATGTATTGAGAAGATCTGAAGCTAATAGAAAGGACATATTTTGGGAAGCTTGTTGTGTTATGAATCTGAGTTGTTTATTGTTTATGTTCTGTTGAGATCGCTTTGTTCTATCTTACTTATTGAATATTTGTGCAAGGGATATTTGTTATGCTTATGAATGCTTATTGATGGTTGATAGATCTGTTTAAGTATTGGTGTTGTTTAAGATCTGGATCTGGTTATGTTATACTTTACTTGCGCTAAGGGATCTGTGAACTCTGCTTTATTCTGTTAAGAATCTTGTGATCTTTGTGATTTTGTTGTCTGCTTTCGCGCGCATCTGTTCATGATTGATATAAGTTTGCATATGATTTATTGAGGACCACTTCATTATTTTCTCCCTCAGGATGCGAAAACCCGGTTCCAGCACCCCCTCATACTGCTTCGAGTGAAACTTTGATCTGCGCAAGCAGGTCATTGCCGAAGGGGCCTATAGTTGAAGGGCTTGTTGGTTTATCCATAAACTCTAAACCTAGGTTAGGACCCCTCAAGCCAACAAATTGTTCCGTTGTTGGGATCGGGATCATCATTTTGAGGGAGATTTGATGTTGTGGCATCCTTCGCGCAACAAATTACAAGATTGGCTGGATAGAAAGATCCTTGAATTCACACTCCGGGAGAATAGAAGTATAAGTTGTCTGATGAAAAGTGTGCACCGAAATATATTTATACAGAAGTATAAGAAATATTCTTTTGCTCTTTTACGCACAAGCTACAGGAGTGGATGTCCCACTTAGCTTAATTCCATCATTGCATAAAAGACGATGTAGTCACTGTGTGAACTCTTGAATTGATCCAGCAAATAGAGAAGTTTGACAATAAGATCACTCGCACGTTAGATCATTGGATCAATCGCCTCTTGGGTGGATTTGTGATTGAATTTTCCATTGATCAACTCGTGTCATTCTGAAGCGGATAGAAGGTTTTTCAAAGGTCCTAGAGGTAAGTTCCTGCGCTCATTGAAATTGTTGTTGAAAATGCTATTATGTGAACGGGGTTGTCTGTGTGAGCATGTTGCTTGAATGCATCAAAGAGGTCCAACTACGTGCAGTGGAGAAATTTACCGCGAATACTATGAAAATTTTATTTATAGCCCTCTAAAGCGTAGATTTGATAGTGAACCTGAACCATAAACTGCTAGCTCAAGTGACTCTGAAGAAGAAAGCTCGTCTCACCAGAAACCCTTGAATCTTTTCCCTAATCCATTCACTCCTCTTCTGCACTCACATCATAGATCACCCACCCTGCCGCGTAGTCCATCTCCACCACCACCTCCACCTGAAGTAGATATGGTTGTGGCAATGAAGTTACCTAATTTCAAAGGCATTGATAATGAAGATGTTGAACACTTTTGGTATGTGACTGAGGCTGTATGATAGGCTCGGCAAATTAACAATATTGATATTAAAAAGGCATAGCTAGCTATTGCTTTCCAAGATCGCACATTAGATGTGTACATTAGGTATGCTCAAGCAAACCCTAATGCCACCTTGAATGAAATAAAAGATGCCCTAAAATAGCAGCTTAAGAAACCTAAGTCATATGCGTAGCTGATGACAGAAATGAAAAATATTCGGCAAGAGGAAAATGAATCTGTATGGGAGGTCAATCAAAGACTGAAGCGCACCATCAGAGATGGTGGATTTCTTATTGATGATACTTAGCATAAGGAATGGTTTATTGCTATTTTTCTTCCACATCTGCGCCAACTCTTAGGTCAGCAAAATATTGCCACACAGGTTGAGGTAGTGGAGGTTGCAATGAAGCTGGAGGCTACCCAAATACCTATGGCATTGGGAACTCAACAAATACAGAATCAGCTGGAAGCCATGCATCTACAAATTCAAAGTCTGTGCAAGGACAAAGGCAAGGAAGTCTGCGCATAGGTTTGGCATATAAAATTTAAAGCTTCTGGGCACCATAAAGATCAATGTCATGTCTTTAACATTTATTTGAACGTTGGAGATCCTAGTCCATTGAAGAATCTTGTATGGTTTATGATCTGTCAGCTCGCTGGATTATATGACACAGATTCTTGCTGTTATGCGGAATTACGAATTAAGTATATACCACATTCCCTAATTAAAAACTTTGCAGACACTTTTCTTAGGATTAAATAGACACACAAAAAGATGGAGAAACCTACTTGGAATCCAAGCGCTTCCTATTCTCCTTCTGTTGCTCTTGTTGTGGCTTCCAATCCAACTTTGTTCGTCGAATTAATTCCTGCAAGTATGAACACTAAACAGCAAAGAGATTGCAATATACAAATGGCTATTTATCTTAATCAATTAAATATTTGAAACATGTGTTGAAAATGCAGCGAGATGATGGAGCTTAGTGAAATGAAGTCGCCTTCACTAAGTGGGCCCGCAGGCAAATTCTGGCGCAAAGTCTATTTTTAGACATATGGAGCATGGTCCAGGGGTTGCGGTATGTTATTCTTGGAGTATTGGTCATGTTGGTAAAAATAGATGGACCTCTATTTTTGGACCTATAGGTCGAAGTCTATTTTTAGACTGCCTATCCTAAAAAATAGGGAAGTCAAATATTATTTACCCTTAATAATATTTGGACTCTAAACTTCAGTTTACTCTCTTGGAGCACTTCAGTTCGAGCTACAGAAGTGGCTCATGCATCTGACAGAGGAATTACGCTATTCCTAAGGGTTTGGTGAGCTCATGCATGGTTGACCTCAGTTAGGACTTCAGTGGCAGAAGTTTGGTGGAGTTGATGAGACAGTTGGTGGAGTTGTGTTCGGTTTAACTTAGTTGAACTAGTTGAGATTAGTTTAACTAGCTAATCAACTGGTAATGAGTGGAGTGAATTAAATATTATTTAATTCATTAATTAGTAACTCATTATTCAACTCAAGAACACATCAGTTCACTACAGTGCATGGACAGTTCAGTGGAGACCAGTGAAAGAGGTAGATGAAAGGGTGGAGTTAGCTATCAATGGCGACATCGGTTGTGCATGAGATTTGCACCACACTTGGAGGAATTGCCCATGATGATTGCGCTGTCAAGCCAAGGAGATTCGAACCTTGGATCTCTATTTAGACAGGCCATGATTGCGCAATAGAGGCAAGGCAATTAGTGGTGAGTTTTGAACCAGTAACCTGTTCAAAACCAAGCTAGTTTGTGTGTAACTTCATGAGATAGTATTGAGTACTTGTGAGGAGTATTGTACTGATTTTGTTACATGTTTTCTCCATTATAATATACACAATAGTTGCGGGGTTTTCAGCTATAAGCTTTCCCCATACATACTGTGTTAATGTGTATGATGAATTGATGTGCTATCGCTTGTTTTATTTCCGCATGTGTGATGATCTGAGTGGAAGAGATTATGTGTTGCATATGAATTCGAATTGATATGTGATCGGGATAATCTCGGTGGATAATTAATAATTATTCAACAAATTTCTACATGGTATCGGAGCTATTGAAGCAGAGATTGATCATCACAGTGATTACAAACTTATTTCGGTAGACAGAGTCTGCATGCGGGCCAGGTAGCCTCTGGATCCATCCTTTCCTTTGAAAGGTGATATATCCAGTAAATGCCCCTGCAGTCGATCTTTGTGCTAGAAATAATTTGTTCTCACAGATCAAGGGCGGTTGAGCTTTGAGTTGGAATTCGAATTTTGCAGCAGTTTTGTTTTCTTGGTGCCGGAGTTGAAAATGTCTTTCAACGGTTTGTGACTCGAATATGCTCTTGAAGGCAGTTCGAATTATGTTGCATGGAAGGATCGCATGGAGGTAGTATTAGAAGATAATGGACTGAAGGAGTTCGTAGATACGGATGTCCAAAAGCCCACTGATCCTGCTGAAGTCGAAGCATGGCAAAAGAAGATGGCGAAATGTCGAAGGATCTTGTTGGAGGGCGTCAAGGATCATATTGTATCCAGCCTGCATGGAAAGGCTTCTCCATATTTAATGTGGAAATCTTTGACGGATCTATTCCAGAGTAAGAGCGACCAAAGGAAGCTGGCGCTCAAAGATAAGCTCAAAAACATCAAGATGGAGAAAGGCGACAGTATCGCCAAATACCTCACGAAGTTCACTCAATGCAGAGATGAGCTGGGAAGTGTGGGGGTGACTGTCGAAGATGAGGACATGGTGGACCTGGCTCTCCTTGGTCTTCCGAAGGCTTGGCACTCATATCAAGATAGTGTCAATGGTCGGGAGAAGCTGCCGGGATGGGAGCGCCTTTGGGCGGATCTCATGCAGGAGGAGATAAGGAGGACTACTCGGGATGGATCTTCATCAAAGGGAGCTGATGAAGAAAATTGCGCTTTAGTTGCCAAAGCAAAGAAGGGGAAGGGTAAGAAAAATTCTCATTCCGGTGCAAAGGGCAAGAAGCAGGATATGGCGAAAGTGAAGTGTTTTCACTGCCATGAGCACGGACATTATGCTACCAATTGTCCAAAGAAGAAGAAAAACAAGCAAGCGGGAAGATCTGCAGATGGAGACTCGTTGGCTTCGTTGAACTTGAATTTTCCGCGATGCTCACTAGTGCCTCAAGTGTGATGGGATCGGTGTGGTTCTCGGACAGCGGTGCGTCATTTCATATGACGGGAGATCGGGATTTGTTCTCAGATCTGGAGGACAAAGATCTGGGTGTGCACATCGAGATGGGCGATGATGGTAGATACAGTGCGACTGGTATCGGTACCATATCCTTTCAGAGGGAGTCTGGTAAACCTTTCGTGTTGAAGGATGTCATGCATGTACCTGGATTGAAGAAGAACTTGATTTCTGTGGCGATGTTGGAAGATAAGGGGTATGATGTGGTCTTCAGCGAAGGAAAAGCCTTCCTGCGCAGTAAGACTACTGGAGAGACCCGGAAGATAGGGGTTCGAACCAAGAACCTTTATTAGTTGCAAGTAGATGGCTGCGCAGCAATGGCATGCAAGGCGGGAGAAGTGGTGAGCTGGGATGATGAGGGCGAACTGTGGCACAGGAGATTGGGCCACCTTCACCACGGAGCCTTGAAGATCCTGCAGCAGATTTCTACTGGGCTTCCTAAGGGCACTCTTGCGCAGTCAGATCAGTGCAAGGGGTGTACTTTAGGGAAGTATGTGAAAGCCACCTTTCACGAGAAGGATAGTCGCGCCACGACGATCCTTGAGAGAGTTCACACAGACGTGTGTGGTCCTTTCTCAGTTGCTTCGACAGCAAAGCACAGGTATTATGTGATATTTGTTGATGATTTCTCTCGATAGTGCTGGATCTTCTTCATGCAGAAGAAGAGCGATACATTCGCGAAGTTCTGTGAGTTTAAAGCACTGGTCGAGAAGGAGTCGGGGAAGAAGGTGATTGCTCTAAGGAGCGAAAATGGTGGTGAATTAATCTCGGCTGAATTCAAGGAGTTCTACAGAGCAGAAGGGATTCGGAGAGAGCTCATCGCACCCCATAACCCACAGCAGAACGGGGTTGCTGAGGGGAAGAACAGAACGATCGTGGGTGATGCACGGGCGATGTTGCATGATCGGGGCCTACCCCTTCACTTGTGGGCTGAGGCATGCAATACAGCAGTGTATGTGCAGAACCGTTGTCCTCACAAGGTTCTTGGCATGAGTACACCAGAGGAGGCTTATTCTGGCAAGAGGCCTGATATTTCCCATTTGCGGATTTTGGTTCTCCTGTCTACATGCATGTGACGAAGGATGCGAGAAGGAAGCTGGATCCAACTGCTGAGGTTGGAATATTTGTGGGGTACACTGATACACCTCACAACTATCGGGTGTATTTGTCAGACAGTCGCAAGACTGTTGTGCGACGGGATATAAAATTTCGGGAGGAGAAAGCCATGCAGTGTTCGCTTGAGAGGGAGCTACACTTGCATGCAGATGAGGAGCTGTTAGTTCCTAAGGAGGAGCTTCCGGATGTGGATCAGCCACAAGAGGAAGTTCGGGAGGTGGAAGAAACCACCCATGCAGCGCCAACCATCAGAGGGAGCATGCGCACTACAGAAGCTGAGCGACTGGCTCGAGATGCAGAGAAGGTTGTAGGACCACCTACAGCACAGCGCAGACAGAGACAGTCACCGGATCGGTACATTGGATACATGGCTCTTGTGAGTCAATGTGTTGTGACGGAGCCATCCTCTTTTGAGGAAGCTGTGGAGGAACCCGCATGGGTTGATGCCATGATCGAAGAATATGATTCAATCGTCAGGAACAGTGCATGGGAGATTGTCCCAAGACCGGTGGGGAAATCAGTGGTGGGTTTGCGATGGATCTACAAAGTGAAGCAGGCGGCTGACGGGAGTGTGGAGAAGTACAAGGCGAGATTTTTCGCCCGTGGCTTTTCACAGATCGAGGGGATTGACTATGAGGAGACCTTTGCACCTGTCGCAAGGTACTCTTCCATACGGACAATCCTTGCTCTCTCAGCGCAGATGGGGTGGCACATTCATCAGATGGATGTGAAGACTGCGTTCCTCAACGGAGTCATTGAGGAGGAAGTGTACATAGAGAAGCCTGAAGGTTTCGAGATCTTCAGCAGTGAGTCGCATGTGTGGAGCTCCATCAAACCTCACGGTGGAAACTGACACCTCGTGCTTGAGGTACACTCGCATGAACGGCTACTTCCTGCGAGACTTGGATTCTCCAAAGCGAGGCGGATCCTAACCTGTGCAGTTGTGGTGGAGGGGAAGGCACCGTGATCATCGTACGTATGTAGATGATCGATTTTGAGCGATGAACGTTGATACTTTCTTACGGGGAGGATCTTGCACGAGAGTTTGAGATGAAGGACTTGGGCATCCTTCATTATTTCCTGGGATTGGAGATTTGGCGGCGGTAGAGGAATCTGTTTGTTTCTCGGGCAAGTATGCCCGGGAGATTCTGGAGAGGTTCAACATGCACGGCTGCAAGCCTGTTGACACTCCTCTTCCTGGTGGTTGGAGGAAGGAGGATGCTACTTCAGCGGAGGTAGTGGATGCCACTGTCTATCGACAGTTGGTGGGGTTGCTTATGTATTTGGTCAATACACGACCCGATATATGCTATGCAGTTAACCAGCTTTCGCAAGCTATGGTTAAGCCTACCAAGCTCTTTTGGAAGGCAGGCAAGCATGTATTGCATTATATTAGTGGCACATCGGGATATGGTCTATGGTACAGACAGGAGGATGGAGCGAAGCTTTCTGGCTTCACTGATGCAGATTGGGCAGTGAGTCCAACGGACCGGAAGAGCACTTCTGGAGGAGTTTTCAACATTGGGTCGACAGCAGTTTCCTGGTACAGCAGGAAGCAGAGATCCGTGGCACTCAGTTCAGCAGAGGCCGAGTACATGGCAGCTAGCTTGGCTGCATGCGAGGCTATTTGGATGAGGAATATCCTCGCAGGATTGTTCAGGTTGCATTTGGAGCCTACAGTGATCTACTGTGATAACCAGAGCTGCATCAAGCTCTCGGCTAATCCAGTATTTCATGATAGGTCCAAACACATCAACATCAGGTACCATCATATCAGAGATTGTGTTCAGCGGAGAATCATGATGCTTTCATATCTTCCCATGGAGGATCAGGATGCCGACATCCTGACGAAGGCGCTCACCAGGAGCAAGTTCGAATTCCATAGAGGCAGGATAGGGGTTGCAGATAATCCATATATTGCTGAGAGGGAGTGTTGAAAATGCAGCAAGATGATGGAGCTTAGTGAAATGAAGTCGCCTTCACTAAGTGGGCCCGCAGGCAAATTCTGGCGCAAAGTCTATTTTTAGACTATGTCTATTTTTAGACATATGGAGCATGGTCCGAGGATTGCAGTATGTTATTCTTGGAGTATTGGTCATGTTGGTAAAAATAGATGGACCTCTATTTTTTGGACCTATAGGTCGAAGTCTATTTTTAGACTGCCTATCCTAAAAATAGGGAAGTCAAATATTGTTTACCCTTAATAATATTTGGACTCTAAACTTCAGTTTACTCTCTTGGAGCACTTCAGTTCGAGCTACAGAAGTGGCTCATGCATCTGACAGAGGAATTACGCTATTCCTAGGGGTTTGGTTAGCTCATGCATGGTTGACTTCAGTTAGGACTTCAGTGGCAGAAGTTTGGTGGAGTTGATGAGACAGTTGGTGGAGTTGTGTTCGGTTTAACTTAGTTGAACTAGTTGAGATTAGTTTAACTAACTAATCAACTAGTAATGAGTGGAGTGAATTAAATATTATTTAATTCACTAATTATTAACTCATTATTCAACTCAAGAACACATCAGTTCACTACAGTGCATGGACAGTTCAGTGGAGACCAGTGAAAGAGTTAGATGAAAGGGTTGAGATAGCTATCAGTTGTGACATCAGTTGTGCATGAGATTTGCACCACACTTGGAGGAATTTCCCATGATGATTATTTGTCAGACAGGATCTATTGGAAATACAGCCCATGATTGCGCAATAGAGGCAAGGCAATTGGCGGGGAGTTTTGAACCTCAGACTTGTTCAAAACTGAGTCAGATTGTGAGTAACTTCATGAGAGAGTACTGAGTACTTGTGAGGAGTATTGTACTTGTTTGGTTACTTGATTTCTCCATTATAATATACACAAAAGCTGCGGGGTTTTCAGCTATAGGCTTTCCCCATACATACTGAGTTAATGTGTGATTGATTTGATGTGCTATAAACGTTTTATTTCCGCATGTGTGATGATACATTTGGGAAGAGATTATGTGTTGCATATGAATTGATTGATATGTGATCGGGATAATCTCGGTGGATAATAATGTTATTGACAAATTTCTAACATGAAACATATACATCAGCTAAGAATCCATAATATGAAAGATAGAAGCACATACATATACATATGTGGGAAAATGAACAACAATCTTTATTAATGGATAGAAGGGGGAGGTTACAACCAACGATTGATTTGATGTCACCAACTTCAACATCATCCTAGCCTCATCACAATAAACATCTCTCCAGCAACATATCACTCAAATCAAACACTCAATTGAGAATCCAACATCATTTCTCTACCAACTTTCTTCCTTCTCAAGCACTAGGATCTATGCTCAATTTATAGATGAGTTGAAGGTAGTTTCACAATCAATGACTTTATAATAATAAGTAGAACATGGTCTCATTTGACACATATGGACTATCTTCTAAATGTGGCTATGTAGAGATTCAGGAGACAATGAGAATTTTAACCAATTGACCAACGCCTGTGAGTGTGGGAAGTGCTGTAACACTCTTGAATGGAGGTAACTACATGTACGAAGTAGTTAGTCCTTGAGAGATTGCGTTGGTGAACTCACATGGTGATATAACTTACTTTAAATCTCAACATAAACCTTGTATGGACATCATGAATGATTTGTTCTTCTTATTTAATGTGTAGAGATATGTAACTTAAGCGAAATGATAGGGGATGATAATTGTATTGTGGTTACGGGATGATGTCCGGTTTAACCAGGTCATTAAGGAATGGTGCTTGAAATTGACATAATGGGTGCACTAAAGCATGAAGTCGAGAATAATAATAACAATATTTTTTGAATGAGATGCTTTACACTGTGATGGTCTGGAGTTGAAGCGGAGTGGCGACCTGCATCAATCTTACAACACATTACATCATGATATATCCTCTTCATCATGAATTGTTGAGGGAATGCATTCCCATGCTCAGCACATAAACTATCTAATAACATGTACACAATGTAGAAATTCGTCTACATTGGAATGTTGCCCAATACAAACATGCCTATAGATATAGGCCCATGTTCGAATGATGATCTGTATGTAAGGTCACCGTATAGATGATGTGTACAACAATCCTGAAATCGCAGCCCGGATGGCTGGATCTAGATCCAGGGTCTTCTTATCTCGTTCACTCGATCGTTCAGGTACAAGTCTAACCATGCAAATATATGATTTGTTGTCGAACATGGTAAGACATCGTTTGATTACAAACCAATGATGTGAGTTGTTAACAAACGTTAGAGAACCAGCATTGATGTTAATGGCCCTCAAAGTACTGTAGTACATTTCGTAAGGCATGAATAGATGATTTGATGTCGAATGCCAAACAAAATATTTCGGTCAAAAGTTCGGAAGTGAGGATCTTGTCAATGATGTAACAAGCCACATGGTACCGGAATATGATGTTTCTAAGTAAACTTCCTGGATGATGATTTGATGTCGACAGGAAGCCACTTTATTTCGAAATGGGAGTTACTGATTTTGGAGACAAATTATGACTTGATATAGCAGTGTTCAGGGATGATTGTCATGAGAATGAAGGTTTATGAGTATTGTAGAAGGATGAGTATTCACTGGATGACTTCTCTTGAACATATTGGCGACACTGAGATGAGTTGGTAGCATTGACCCAAAACCGAAGTGAAGGTATGATGAACTATAGGTATGAATGAAGCGTCAAGAAGATTACCCAACTCAAACAGTCACAATGATGGAATGAAGTGTCATGTTCAAGAGCACCCTGCTACCGTAAAAAGTTCTGTTCACTTTACCCAAATTTTCCCCGGTCATTTGTCGACCAGTGCTTCTTTATTTTTAACAAGCTTGAGGAGGATAACATATGCTTGATCTATAATTCAACCCTTCGGGCGAATAATGTTATGCTATTTAGTAATTTAACGAGTCTAGCGATGAATGAAACTTGATTCTTGCTATGATCGACAAGCCCGTCGCTATTTTATGTTTTAACGAGCCTAACGACAGTGACAGCCTAGTCCTTTTTCATATTTAGAGAGTTTGAAAAAGAGGACGAAAGAAAACTCCATAAGTAATTTTTCTTAAAGTTGTCGCTCAGAGCCGAAAAAGTGTAAAATAACATCTGAGAGAACCCCCTATCATGTTCGATTAAGGTATTCATTTTTCGTAAATAATATATCTCAGTCAGGAAAAGGGTTAAACTTATACTTAGTAGATATCAATTCATTTACTTTTACGAGCTCAAAAAGACAACTGCTCGACAATCTTTCCACATTATCGGAGTCTGAAAAGAGCTAAAAGAACACTCCAGGGGTTCCTTTTTCGTTGTTATCGAAGCTCAAAAAAGAGATAAAAGTGCGCTTCAAGTCCATTTTCATTTTTATCAAAGCTCGAAAAATAAGGATAAAAGTATGCTTTGTGATCAAATCATTCTTGAAATAAATGTGCACGACTAATCTACTCATTAGTTGCAAACCTGTTTAGAACAACATCAAATGGATCAAAAATACCTGTTTCATGATAATAAAAAAATGAAAGTTACAATTTGTATTTTGGAGCTCTGAACTTGTTTTTGCCCCCAAACCTCAACTGTTGATTTCGTGCAATTGGTAAGAATTTTTTGAATGCCACCTATAAGAGCACATGTCGAATGCCCCCTACAAGAGAAGATGCCCCCCAAGCTTCATTTCATTCACCTAAGTAGATTACTAATTACTAATAGTTGGATGGAATGAAAGTTCATTTACGAGATCAAATGGAAGACTCCTTTTAATTAGGAGAGGATTTATTTCATTTTTTAACAAGCTTGACACAGGAAAAGAACTATGCTCATGGAACCTCGTTTCATTTTTTAATGAGCTTGACACAAGAAAATGAACTATGCTCATGGCCTATTTCATTTTTTAACGAGGTTAACACAGTAAAATAATTATTCCCATGGGTCTATTTCATTTTTTAACGAGGTTGACACAAGAAAAAGAACCATCCTCAAGGGTATGTTTCATTTTTTAACGAGGTTGACATTGTAAAAAGAACTATCTTCATAACTTGATTCTTTTTTTAACGAGGTTGACACAGGAAAAGAACTATCCTCAATACCTGTTTCATTTTTTAACAAGGTTGACACAGTGAAAGAACCATCCTCATCGTGCAGTTGAATCAGTGAGTGTGTGTTGGAAAATATGTAGTCTAACGGAGTCATCATTTAAGGAGTTTGATGAGCACCACAAACAATAAGCTATAACATGTGTTGATGGGTCTTCTCCATGGTTTTCATTGAACTTAGGAATATCTAACGGTAATTTATGTGGTATCACCGGCCACCAAGGAGAATAACTGATGCGGTCAGTTTGATATTGCACTGAATATGTTAATAAAGGATCAACTCGTTCAGTATTCATAAGGGAGGAACCAAATAGGATTCTCGATGATGACATGGGTGAAGTAAATGGAAAAACCATCGAAGATGAAGCAACAATAGATGATGTCGCAGCTAAAACAGATAGTTCAGTCAGGGATGTTATCTCAGCCATGGTCAAATGACCCAATGTATACTCTATAGGATCTACGGGAACTCAAAGTGAAACAGGATCAACAAAAGCAAAGTAAGGTGATTGAGGAAAAGACTTGTACAGGTAAAGATCCTCCCCAAAATGGGTTGGAGTTAAAGGTGTTTCATCTTGTGGGATTTCTTTAATCGAAATTAAACCAAGTGGAAGGATTTCGTCGTTAAGCCCAAAGTATATTTCAGGAGGTTAACTGCGCGATATGGGAGTCTCAATGGCTGCAATAGATTGTGGGGCAACCGATGCAAAAAAAACTTCCGATCGTTCGACTTCAGGATGCAGATGTTCTGACAAAAAAGAGAAAGGATCTACATCAACTTCCAATTGAACAACGTCGGGTTCGAGAGGTATGGTCTCACTGATTCGATGGATCGTGACCACGAGTAGCTGTGAGGACTTTGTTTCGACAATAGTAGACGAACCAGGATTTGTAGAAACAAATTGTGCCTACTCTGGTATATGGGAAGATGATGCTTCACCAGAGGTACTGATAGTACTAGTTTCGGTAGAGCGATGTTGCCTTCACTACCCAAAAAGTAACATCCGGTGGTAAAGGTGGTTTCATTGTAAGTCTACGCGAACGACGGGGAAAAGGTTTTTTTTCTTCCACGATCACTGATTTATTTTATGACCAAAAAAGAAATAAACAAAATAAAAAGGTAATGTTAGGCAAAAGGTTTACCAAGAAACTGTGAACTGCAGAATACCTCCTGGCGAACCAAGTACAGGCAGGCAATCTCCCCGAATGTTGTGTTTAGTGTGTCACAATTTACAAGGTGGTCGACTCGATTCACTATGGATGGATAGCAACCTAAATTTGTCCTCCAAAATGTACCTGAAGGTGCATGGAGGCCCAAGTTCGTATTAGCGTTCTCTAATGCGAAACTGCACAATGAGAGCACCCCTTTATACTTTTCGTACTAGAACATCGTCTGATATACTCGAAGGTACGTGAATGAGCTACGATATACTTACGTACATGGAGTGAGGTATCACACTCGGAATGTATCGCGAACAATTAACGACTACGACGCCAGAACACGTCTCTAGCCTAGACCTTCTAAATGTTATCGTTATGGTTCCAATGCTTTTTTAGGTAAATTGACGTAAAATTTAAGTTGATCTTGTTTCTCAATTTGCCTTTCAAGGTTCACCGCGATGATGTGATGGAAATTCCTAAAATGCAAACTAAAATGATAAGCAAACTTTTTCAATTTTAGTTTTTTCAATGAAAATCCTAGCTACTAAAGGGAAAGAGCAACCAGTTTTGAGAGAAAACAACAAAGAGCACAAATTAATATGCAGTTTTCTTAATTTGTTTCTATGCAAAACACACAATCCACTATATGCAAATGCAGGTTTTTCTTTTCAGTCCCCTTAATGTGAATGCAAAAAGAAAACTATATGCATCAAATCAACAAAAAACAGATGCTTTCTTCTTTGAGAAACGATGAATTTAACAACAATTTCTCTTTTAGGAAAAATGAAAAATGGAACTACAATTTTTCCTACATGAAATAAAGAATTTAACGAAAATTTCCTTTACGAAAACAAATGGATCTAATGTAGAAATAAAAATACTTTGAATATGGTTTGTCAATGATAAAGAAAAACACTTAAAGGGACATTGAACAAACTTACTTTTCAAAGGAGGAAGATTCAGGTAAAGTCACAGGTCTCTATGAGGCATCAGACAATTGAAAACACAACAAACAAAAGGCTGAAATCGATGGCAATGAAAAATTCAAAGGGAATTTGGTTGGCTTAGAGGGCAACGCAGTGTCTGAGGGGAGACAATGCGTTGCAAAGCACTCCTGAGTGGGAGACAGTGCTATGAAAAGCACTGTGTCTTGACCAAAAGCAAGTTGGGCGCAGCAGAGAACAAAAAACTCAAGCTACTGACACACTTCTAATGCAATTCTTTGTTTCAAACGCCTAATAATTGAGAGTAGATGCTACTAGGTCGATAATCAGAGGCAAACACACCAAAGATAAAGGGTAAACTCCCCAGCGGAGTTGCCAATTTGTTATGCGGAATTATGGATACGGATAAATCACATTCTCTAAATGTGATGCGCATTTAGAACAACAGATTAAAGACTTTGCACACTTTTAATAGTAAATAGACACACAGAAAGATAGAGAAACCTACTTGGAATCCAAGCGCTTCCTATTCTCCTTCTGTCGCTCTTGTTGTAGCTTCCAATCCAACTTGGATCGTTGAATTAGTTCTTGGAAGTATGAACACTAAACAACAAAGAGATTGCAATATACAGATGGCTATTTATCTTAACTAGTTAAATCAATGAAACATGAAACATATACATCAGCTAACAATCCATAATATGAAAAATAGAAGTTATACAAATACATATGTGGGAAAATGAGCATCAATCTTTATTAATGGATAGAAGGGGGAGGTTACAACCAGCGATTGATTTGATGTCACCAACTCCAGCATCATCCCAACCTCATCACAATGAAAATCTCTCCAGCAGCATATAACTCGAATCAAATACTCAATTGAGAATCCAACAACATTTATCTACCAAATTTCATCCTTTCCAAGGTAGTTTCTTGATTGTGAAATTTCTTCATTTCTCAATTTATAGATGAGCTTAAGGTAGTTTCACATTCAATGACGTTCTAATAAGAAAAAGTAAGCACCCAGTACTCATAAGTGTTGAATGGACACATGGATTCAAAGTTTGACACATATGGACTCTTCTAGAAGGCACTGGCCATGTGGAGATTCCGAAACAATGAAAAATTCGCTCCCAATTGACCAACGTACCCTTGAGTGTCGGAAAGTGCTTTGCAGAGCACCCTTGAATGGAGGTAACTTCATATGCAAAGCAGTTAGTCCATTGAGAGACTGTGTTGGTGAGCTCATAGGTGATATAACATGTACTTCAAATCTTGGAAACCTTGCACTGGAAGTCATGGATGATTTGTTCTTCTTCTTTGTCTTAGGGCATGTAGCAACTGAAATGATAGGGGATGATAGACCCTATTCATTGGTTCTGAGGATGATGTCCAATTTAACCAGGTCATTGGGAATGGTGCCCAAATTGACCTATAACACCTGCCCAAGGATCGGAAAGTATCAACTTGACTTAAAGCAGTTGTTTTGCAAATTTTGTTCATCATTAGGGCACGATGAGTAGAATTGTCGTACTTTTGATATGATGTTATACAAAGTCAAAATATATAGAATGCATGCTGAGCCTACATCACCAACCTTCCCTTCTGGGTGCGGAGGATTTCACGGCAACGGAAGAGGCCGAGGAGGTGGATCAGCTGGTCGAGAACGACGACAAGTCATTTGCAATACCTGTGGTGATGTTGTTCATTATGCGCGCAACTATCTGAATCTAGCACGATAGTCCTGTAGGCACTGCAAACAATTTGATCATGTCATAGAAGATTGTCCCGTCTTGATTACTAAAATGCAGAAGAAGAAGACGCAGACCCCAACACAAAATATTCAGATGGTTCATGCTGGAACTCGTGAAGAAGATCCCAATGTGAATGTGGTTACTAGGAGTGGTGTAGCCACCAATGAAGATAAAGGAAAGCAACCAGTCACTGATGTATGGATTCGTAAAGTACCTGAAAATAAAGAAGGCTTTAATCTTCAGCACACAAAAGAGACCTTTATTGAAGCACGGAAAGAACTTGCAGAAGGAAGCGCATCAACATCCGACATAACGATAGGATCAAGCCATTTCTACAAGCATGTATGAAGTTCCTGCGTAATAAAAAGGCAGTGGAGAATCTCCAGGCTCTGATAGATAGTTGCACAGAAAAAAGTCCAATCACTAGTAGAACAACACGCAGTCAACAAAATATGTGAGAATAAGAAGAGAACGAGTAGGGAGATGCGTATGACAATGCAGATTGGTGCTTATGAGATTGACCGGGTTATTTTAGATCTGGGATCAGATGCTAATGGTCTACATAAGCAAACATGGCAACGCATGGGAGAGCCAAAGCTAGAATGGTTTATCATTCAACCGCGCATGGCCAATCAACAAAAGATCATTCCTTTAGGGAGATTTTTGCAAGTTATGGTCAAGTAGTGGTGTTAAGGTAGATTGGTGCTTATGAGATTGACCGGGTTATTTTAGATCTGGGATCAGATGCTAATGGTCTACATAAGCAAACATGGCAACGCATGGGAGAGCCAAAGCTAGAATGGTTTATCATTCAACCGCGCATGGCCAATCAACAAAAGATCATTCCTTTAGGGAGATTTTTGCAAGTTATGGTCAGTAAAAAGGGTGTTAAGGTGATGGCAGACTTTGAGGTCATACAAATTGTAGATGATATTGATCCTTATCCTGCACTGCTAGAATTGGATTGAGCCATTAACATGGATGGTGTTATAAATCTGAAGAAAAGGAGGATGGAATTTGAAAACAATGGAATCGGGGTAATCATTCCTCTAGATCCTGTAGATGGAAAAAAATATACAGAGGGAGTGTGTGTTGAGGATGAGATCGATCAAATCTATAAGTCGACTTTGCGCGAGGAATACTGGATTAATCCAACAATGAATGGGAATCTTAAGTGGGAGAATGATAGCTCTTGTTTTTCAGACTTGGACGAAGAATTAGAAAACAAGAAAAATCGATTGCATGAGGTGTCTGCGCTGCGTTGTAATCGCATAACTCGAGCTCTACGATGTATAACCTCTGAGTTACCTGATTTATCACACTATGATGGCTACATTGATGTAAACATGTTTTTAGGGACCGTGCCTGAAGGACAGAGTTTCCATGCTTTGTATCTTGGTTTGCGCGCTACTCTAGCATGATGGTGGGAGACTCATAAGAAGAATATGGGTAATTGGGAGGAATGTGTGCGCATGATGAGGTTACGATTTGAATGTTCAGTCATAAAAATAGAAGATGTCTACTCTGACAAAGAAGATCTGCGCAGACATTTGGCAAGATGGAATCAAGTATGGGGTGTAGATCCAAGACCTGAATGGGTCCATAAGTTTATTCACATTGGGGAAGGTACCCACTGAATGGTATTTGGATATTGCGCTGTGCAGAGGCACTTGCGAATGGTCTGCGCTAACAGATTTTTTTATTCTTACATTTAGCTTTGAGAGTGGATTTGATATAGTTGGCCAAGCTTTGCATAGTATTCAAGAATTTATCTTTGATACCTCAAAGCCTGTAATTGAGTATGCCCTTCCAGCTTGGGACGCGCAAATGAAAGCTATTGTGAATTGCAGGAACCTGATAGTGGAAGAAAATGATGAGGATCCCAGGAATATCAAGATCCCTGAATCTGAGGGACAACACACAGTAGTTGGGCCCTCAATCACCTCGCTAGATGTGACAAAGCCCCTAAAACTCAGGCAGGTGAATATTGGATCTGAAGAACAACATAAGTTGAAAAAAATTGGAGATTACTAGGATGATGATACAATAGGTAATGTTGTCGAGTTGCTAACAGAGTACCAAGACTTGTTCCCTACAAAGTTTTCAAAGCTAAAAGGAATAATTGGGGAACTTAGAGTTATGAAAATTACATTAAAGCCTGGATGCGAGCCCAGTAAAACAATGCCCTTACAGGTTGAATCCAAGATATAAGCAGAAGGTAAAAGAAGAGTTGGACAAAATGGTTGCAACAGGCATCATTGAACCTATAGAAGAATCTGACTAGGTAAGTCCAATGGTTGGGAAAGATAAGAAGACCAATGGAGAAATCACGATCTATGTGGATCTGAACAAACTGAATGATGCTTGTGTACATGATCCATTTCCAACTCCATTCTCTGATGAAATCTTGGATAATGTTGGAGGCCAAGAAGCATATTCTTTCACAGATGGGTTCTTAGGATATCATCAAATCTGGATTTCACTAGAAGATAGGAGTAAGACCACCTTTGCTACTGAATGGGGATCCTTCCAATATACAGTTATGCCCTTTGGATTGAAGAATGTTCCTGCCATTTTCTCGTGCGTAGTAGTTGATGCTTTCAAAGAATTTATACACAAGTTTTGGAGTTATATTTTGATGATTGGACTATATTTGGGTTGTTAAAGAAGCATGTGTCAAATTTGCGCTTAATTTTGGATACTTGTCGAAAGTATCAAATCTCCTTGAATTTAAAGAAGTGTGTATTTTGTGTACCATTTGGAATATTGCTGGGACACATTGTATGCTAGCAAGGATTGATGGTGGATCTTGCAAAGATTTCAACCATAGTTAATTTGAAGGTTCCTGAGAATGTTAAGCAGTTGTGCTCAATACTGGGGCATACTGGGTATTATAGGAAGTTTATTCAGGGTTATGCGTTGATAATTGTGCCCATGGAAAAGTTGCTAAAAAAGGATGCAACGTTCTGCTGGGAAGACGATTGTCAGAAGAGTTTTGAGTTGTTGAAGGAAAAGATGGTCACTGCGCTCATCCTGGTCTTTCCAGATTGGTCCAAGGCATTTCATGTGCATCTAGATGCCTCCTACATTACGCTCAGAGCTGTCCTAGCGCAACCAGGAGCAGATGAAATTGATCATCCTATTTCTTATGCAAACCGAAAATTTTCCAGCACGGAAAAGAATTATTTAACAACCGAAAGAGAAGGGCTCGTAATGGTGTACGCACTATAGAAATTCCGCCACTATCTATTAGGAGGCCACTTTAAGATGTTCACTGATCATTTTGCTTTGAAGGACCTCGTCAATAAGCCTGTGTTGGGGGGGAAGATCTGCAGGTAGTTATTGTTATTCCAAGAATATGATTTTGAGATTATGGTTAAACCAGGAAGATTGAATGTTGGGCCAGACCATCTGTCTCGTATTGAAACGAGTGAAGAACCTAAAAATTTAGAAGATGGATTGCCAGACGCGTAGTTATTCGCGATAAAGGTAGTTGATAAGCATTTCCCTGATATCATTTAGTTTCTGACTACTAGATGCACACTTGAGGAGTATACGGTTCAGCAGAGGAAAGAACCCGTGGCGCGCACAACATACTTCACCATTATTGTTGGACAATTGTATAAAATGGGTGCGGATGAGGTTCTGCGGAGATATTTCTTGGAGTATGAGAGACGTGCAATCCTAAATGAAGCTCATGGAGGGGTGGTTGGTGGTCATTATGCAGGTAAGGCCACTGCGCAAAAGATTTTGCGTGCTAGATTATGGTGGCCCACGCTTCACAATGATGCCTATGCGCATTGTCATGCCTGTGACGTATGTCATAGGATGGGAAAGCCTTCACGCATAAATGAGATGCCCTTGAATCCGCAGATGGTGCTCCAATATTTTGATAAATGGGTTATAGATTTTGTGGGACCTATTAATCCTCCAGGAAGTAAGAGTGGTGCGAGTTATATTATCGCTGCGACAAATTATGTCACCAGATGGGTTGAAACTAAACTAGAGAAGGATTATACTACTGATACCGTTACACAGTTTATATTTGAGAATATTGTGACTCGTTTGGTTGTCCTAAGATTCTGATAAGTGATCAGGGTATGCATTTTGTAAATGACACCATTGACGCCTTGACAGAGGAATTCAAGATGCGGCATCAGAAGAGCTCTCCCTATCACCCTCAGGAAAATGGCATGGTTGAAGCATTTAATAAGATATTGGAGACTGTGCTAACTAAGGTATGCAATGCTAACAGAAATGATTGGGATGAGCAAGTGCCAACAGTTCTCTGGGCATACTGGACTACTTGCAAGAAGTTGACTGGAAGGACACCTTTCAGGATGGTATATGGGCAAGAGGTTGTGTTTCCGATGGAATTCATTGTTCCTAGTCTGCGCATTGCAACATTTACTAATATGGCCAAAGAAGATGCTCTAGAAAACCGGTTGTCACAGTTGGTTGCTTTGGAAGAAGATCATTTTATTGCAAATTATCACCAGCAGGTTCAAAAGGCGTGCGAAAAAAAAGCATGGCATGACAGGCATATCAGGCAAAAGGTGTTCAAGGAAGATGATTTGGTCTTACTCTACGACAACAAGTTTATGCACCACCCAGGGAACTTGAAAATGCATTGGCTAAGGCCCTATGTGTGAAAATTGTGTGAAAGTTACTTTATGCAGAAATCTACTGTTAGATCTGGTTATACTTCTCCTACTTAAAAAAGTTATTAACATTGAAATCTTCAGATTAACATCGAAGTAAACACATAATAGACTTTAATCGATTCAGATCTAAAATAGAAAAGTACATGCACAATAGATAAAGTGACAATATTTTCTAGACAATAGTCCCCGGAAAAACCCAATGAGGGAAAACCAGTCTTCTAGCTGCTGGAGGGTTTATATTATTAAGAAATTTTTTGAATACAGAAAATCTGGGCACCACACTAGTTAACCCGAAAAAGAAAAAGATACATATGCAGCTAACCTGTTGTTCTGAAGCCAAAACCTTGACTGATACACACCCTCAAACGGGATTTATAAGACTCAGCCAAATTCTGGCCCTAGAAACCCCAGTGCTGCCCTTGAAGCCCCCGCGTCATCCTAGACAGCCTCTGTGTGCCTCTGCGCTAGCTTGGAGAGGGTTGCATAACCACAAAATGGGTGACGCGGACCCTAAGTTGCCCTAAAAGGGTCTCTGCAAAACCCAAATGGGTCCCCTGCTGCCCAGCGTTGCACCAGAAGGGACTGTGTAGCACCTGCGTCGCTGAACCTGCCTCTGCGTTGCACAGTTGATTCTCTCTCTATTGTTGTTTCCTCTGCTTCTTCGCGTTTCCTCTGGAAGTTTCTCTCTGCCTCATGCTGATTCTATCATTGGGATCATACCATCTCCTTTGCCTAAACTACCCCTCTTTGCAGCTGAAACACTTCTGAAATTTTTTTAGCAAATCCTGCCCTAGAATTTTAGCTTAGTCTCAGTTCTCTACCTCCGTGTGTGTTCTCCAAATGACCCTAAGCTATTCCTTTATACTTTTCTCTTTGGGAAACCAACAACCATGATCAGACCTTGAATCGATGGCTAAGATTAAAAGAAAGCTTGATCCATGTGACTTAAGACAATTCCATCACATGTTTAAATTAATTACTTTTAATAATTTAATTTTCCTAAGTTAGACTTAGGGTCCTTAATTAAAAGTATTAATTAATTAATTATCTCCCAAACTGGATGGAATTTCCCAAATCTCTTTCTAGGTCTTGGAGATCTCATGTACTCTAGTCCCTCCACAAATTTTGGGAGCTAGAGCACATCCGATGCTACCACAACACTCAAGAAAACTCAACACTCCCTCTTAGCGAGGAATGTGCTCTAGTACAACTTGACTTCACCCTGAAGCTCTACATTGATCTCTAGTGTGGGTCTTTGCACTGATGCTAGAATTGCTACCCCTCATCATTGTGCTGTTGTTGCCATTTTGTATTGATGCCCATGACATTGCCACCGCCACTGCTACATCTGTACTGCAACTCCCTCTCAATCTGTTGCATCATGATGCCATCTGCTACACTTCATTTTCAATTTCTAAGAGAAACAACTAAAAATCCTACCCAATATTTGACAGACAAGTTAGTTGGGTTGCATCCTCATCATTGAAGCTCCATCAGTCGCTAGTTTGTGCTGTCATATGGAGGATGATGCACAGCTATAGCTCGGCACTGCGTAAGCAAACTCCCTCTGCACTGTTGAAGTCACATCAGCCCCTTATGGTGAAATCTCTCACATTGATGTTGAGCTGTGTTGTCCTCCTGAATCCTCCACGTTGCTGCAATTATGCTTTGCGTAAGCAAATCTGCTTTGCGCTACTAAAGTCACATCAGCCCCTACGCTGGTGTCGCATCTGCACTACACTGCTCCTTTCAGCCTTTAGATCTACCTCTGTTTCATTCGTGATTCTCTGCACCAACTGCTCCACTTGTCTCGCTGTTGTCTTAAGGCTCCTGTAACTTGGATGTGATCTAAGAGATGAGTTGCTCAAGGACCCCGCCAACACTTTGTAGCTTCTCTACAGATCCATGTTGCCCCACTTTCGTGGTTCATGAGCACTCATGGCTGCGTCATCTTCTGACCCATCATCCGCCACATAAGCCTTGGAAGTAGAAGCTTCCTTGTCCTTCTTCTTCTGAGGACAATTGTTGGCAAAATGTCAGTTCGTTTGGCTGGAAACACTTGATCTTGGATAGATCACGCTTCTTCTTCCCTTGCTGCCTCGTTGATGACAAGGTTGCATCGTCTTCATCTTCCTTCTTCACCTTACTAGATCCCGTGTTGTACTACTTCTTGGTGAATCTACAGAGTTCTTGACGTAATATTGTCCACATGTTGTCCCAGTCGGAAAGGTCCGCTCTGCACAAGACACTTTGGACAAAGGTTTCCCACTCTTCTGTGACCACATTGAGTGCAATACTTACCATCACATCATCCTCCACCTTTGCTCCCATGGTAGACAACTGATCTCTGATCGTTTGTAATCTGAAGAGGAAGGGCTCTATTTCTTCTCCCTTGGTCATCATGAATGACCGCAGTTGATCCTTCAGAAGCATTTTCCTCTGGACAGACTTCTCCTCATATAGGGTTGTTAAGGCCTTCCACATCTCATTAGTTTTTTTTCTTTTCAGTTATATGTGGAACAATATGGTCCTTAACCCCATCCATTATGAAATGTTTGGCTTGTATTGCAACTTCCTCATGCTTCTTCAAGAGATTTGCATTGGTTGGCATGGCCAATACCTTTTTTGCATGGTCTCTTAGACCGTATACCTCTATGACTACCAGGGTTCTGGCCTTCCATATTGCAAAGTTGGACAGGTCATCCAACCTATCCTGATCACGTAGTCCGTGGGGTGTCATCTGCTCAGTTCTACTTTGTTGGAACAGATCTTCCTCTCCATACTTCTCTACTGAAGTTCATATCTAGGGTCCTTTGGCGAAGAAGCACCCTCTCCCTCTGACAACTGATTTCCTCTCTTGGAAGTCTACCAATATCAACAAAGAAACAGCTCTCTTCGATCCACTGATCAATCTGCATATTTATTTGGCTAGAAACCCTCTGAGAAGTTGATCTCCTCCTGCTCTTTGTCACTAGTGCTTAGGCCAAATTCTAAATCTTCATAAATTTAACCCAACCAACACCTTTTGAAGTTTTGCAGCTCTTCTTCCGGCACTTCTGAATTAGACAGTTTCAAATCTTTGTCACCCTAGCTGGCCTTTGCATGAGAAGACAGTCCCAACGCTGCCTTTGCGCAGTAAGTACGTGGGCTTGTGTGGAGACAACGTACGACTGCGTCACCCTGACCTCTGCGTGGCTCTGCTCCCTCTGAAACTGCGTTGTCTCTTCATAACTAAATTTTTGCTATTGTTTCTACTCTCTCTGCTGCTTTCTACAGCAATATTATTCAATCTTTTGCTGGTGACCTGGCTAGATTTGTAATCACTCTGATATCATGTGAAAATTTCTGAAATTTACTTTATGCAGAAATCTATTGTTAGATCTGGTTATGCTTCTTCTACTTAAATAAGTTATTAACGCTGAAATATTTAGATTAACATCGAAATAAACACATAACAGACTTTCGCCGATTCAGATCTAAAACAGAAAAGTACATGCACAATAGACAAAGTGACACACAAGATTTTCTGGACAATAGTCCCCAGAAAAACCCAATGCGGGAAAACCGGTCTTCTTGTTGCTGGAGGGTTAACCCAACGTAGAAAAGATAGATCTGCAACTAACTTTTTGTTCTGAAGCCAAAACCTTATCTGATCCACACCCTCAAATTCTAGCCCAGCGTTGCCCTCGAAGTCCTTGCGTCAGCCTAGATAGCCTCTGTGTGCCTCTACGCTAGCCTGAAGAGGGCTACGTAACCCTAGAATGGGTGACGCAGACCCTATGCTGCCCTAGAAGGGTCTTTGCATAACCCAGATGGGTCCCCTGCTGCCTAATGCTACCCCAAAAGGGATTGCGTAGCACTTGCGTAGTTGAAGTTGCCTTTGCGTTGCACAATTGCTGCTCTCTCTGCTGATGCTGCCTTTAGAAGTTGCTCTCTGCCTCTTGCTAATTCTAGGTACTAGGATCAGACCATCCCCTTTGCCTAAACTACCCCTCTTTGCAGCTGAAACAAATCTGAATTTTTTTTTAGCAAACCCTGCCTTAGAATTTCAGCTTAGTCTCAGTGCTCTACCTCTGTGTTTGTTCTTCAAATGACCCCAAACCTTTCCTTTATACTTTTTTAATTGGGAAACCAACGACCATGATCAAATCTTGAGCAATGGCTAAGACTAAAATAAATCTTGATCCATGTCACTTAAGACAAATCCATCACATGTTTAAATTAATTACCTTTAATAATTTAATTTTCCTAAGTTAGACTTAGGTCCTTAATTAGAATTATTAATTAATTAATTATCTCCCAAACTAGATGGAATTTCCCAAATCCCTTTCTGGGTCTGGGAGATCTCATGTATTCTAGTCCCTCCACAAATTTTGGGAGCTAGAGCACATCCGATGCTACCCCAACACTTAAGAAAACTCAACACTATGTTGTTAAAGAAAAAACTGATGGAGGCGCAGTGCGCCTAGCCACATTGAGCAGAGAATACCTTCGCAGGTATGTCAATGGAAGTCGTCTTAAGTCGTACAGGGATCATTGTGTGCCTACCAAATGACTATATGGCCAGAGTATCAGACCTGCACAAATGGGATGGCGAATGTGCAGTAAGTTGTGACACGCGTGCGGTAGCTACACGAGGAGGTTGACTGGGTCGCAGAGGTGTCAAAAAAAAGTCGTTGGAATTGTAAAACTGCAGAAGATGGACTTATTACCATTTTTGGGAGCGTTTAGGATGCACAAGGAGCCATTGAAGTCGCGCCACAAGTATAAATACGACTTAGGGGGTCAAATTAGTTCCCTTTGTTTTCTAAGTGAATGATATGCTTTGAGCTCCTTGATTTCCGCTGCCTATATTGAGTCTATGTCTGGTTTGGATTCGGTGCTCGAGGACGTGTTGCGCAAACCAAGGTTGGGGTACGTTCTTATTGCCTACATGATGACCACAAGACCTAGGGATGACCCTGCTGCACCAGAGGTCCCCGTTGTTGAAACCCCTGCGCCCTCCAAGTCTAAGGAAGGGCAATCATCTGGTACGTGCAATTCTCCCCAAGAAAAGACCACTAGGTCGTGCCCGTCAATGATTGAGAAGATGAAGAGACCTATGTCAGAGGTCCCTTAAACTATTGAAGAGGGTGAAGAGGATGTGGTCAAAGTGGCCCCATTCTCGTTGTTTTCAAGATATTTAGCATCGTGAAAACCCAGAGTCTGAGTTCCCAAAGACCTAGAGAAGGTGCGCACGGGTATTCAAATGCCTCTAATACCTGAGAACATCTCAATGGAAGGGGACATGTTTGCTAAGATCTCGCAACTCTGATTCGATGATTGGGACATCGTTGATGCCAAGAAATTCCCAAAGCTTGCGCCAGAGATCTACCTGGATCAAATCACTTATGAAAGAGGCATTGTGCGCCTCAAAACAAAAATATTTGTGTTAGGTCTGCACAAGGCAGGCTACTCAATTTGCTCCAGATCCCTCATTTTCGGTGCAACACCATAAATCATATTTGTGTTAAACAGTTGTTGGATTTAGTACATGATGATGTGCTATGGTTGGGAGAGCGCATCCCTATTGATGCAGCTTTAATCCACAGAATTACGGTCTACCTACTAAAGGAGCTGACCTTATTATTGATTTCGACAGGAAGGCGCAGGAGAAAGTTGTGGCAGATCAAATTAAAAATAAATGCAACGTTTCTAGGAAGAGTCGGGGATTTGCAATTGATGAAATAAATGTACCAGCAATGCGCTTCGGTACGATCATCTTGGCTTGTAATATGATGCGTAAGTGCAGACCCAAGGAGGTGCTTGTGCACATCATTGCGCTCGCAGGACGATGGAAAAAGGCATGATTTATAATTGGTCCAATTACCTATGCGAAGAATTTTTAGAAAATGTGCGTGAAGTGCAGGAGAAAGGCAAGCGTTTCCAATATGCTTGGTTGTTATTATTAGTTGCACTAATGAGGTGGAAGACACGCACTTTCCATAAATTAAGTCGACGATGTGCGAAGCCGCGCGGTACGCAAACTTATGGAACTCTTCAGACCCCGTGCGCACAAAATAAAACAAGATCTTTTGGGTTCTGTACGAGGCTACTCTGAATCAAGCGGTGCAGTCAAAGTCGCGACTGTCACCCACATTGCATGACCAGTACAAGATGGTAGCGGACTTTAAAGCTATGTTTTATAATATGCACATCTACGTAAAAGGCATCGTGGAAGGAGTATGGTACGAGTTACCATACCTGGTGACAGAGGATGACTTGCTTTTGAGTAACAGCTGAATGGTCGGTCGTGTGGTTGATCCCCATCAGACCAACAAAGTCGCGCACTGGTTCAAAGTCAACAGAGAAAGTTCTCGAGAAAGAAGCAACACCTACAACCATTGGCGAGACTATCGAAACATACACAGCGCCTGCAAAGAATGGGTATGCGCCACAAGACATCATAGAATAGGTCAAAGTTCAGACCTCCAAAGGCATGAAGCGCGGCTCTCAGGCCGTTGGAGGATCGAGAAAGAAAAGGAAGGGTTCAAAAGAAGGGAGCGAAGAGGTCATGACCTTGACAGAAGACGACCTACAGAAAATAGCGAACATTGGCACATCTGCGATGGAGGATCGCTGGACATATATGGGGGTGTTGTACAAGTCTACAAGAACTGAAGGTACAGGTGAGCCAGATTCAAGCGAGCGTAGCCTCAGGCAAGCCAGACCAGCGCACAAGTCACAAATGCGCAACCATTAAACGTTGCTCTACTCGCTACTGGGGATGCTCGCCTTGTTCAAATTCTTGCACCAGCACTTCATATGGATGCTAGTTGGCATGCCCACTTCAAAGGAACAGGTGATATCAACATTAACCTTTCTGTGTTGCCTGCAGGGAAATTACACTTAATACACTCAATGATCGTGGATGAGCTTCAGTATAGAGAGGTTGTCATGCACATTAACACTGTGGAAGCTAAGCAGCAGGTCAAACAAGCACACTAACAACAACAAAAAGAAGAAGCAACTTGCTGAGAAGCAAAAGCCTAGCACACTGTTTTGGAGACCAAAATTCACCAAGTTTGCCAAGATATTCCAGCTGTCCTGGCCACAGCTATGCTCGAAGAAAAACTAGAAGGATTGGTTTACGCGGTGAAAGTAGCGAGCGCTAAGGTGAAAACAGTAAGAACATAGTATGAGCAATAGATTGCAGATCTGCAGACCAAGTTGCAGTCGAAGACTCCACTAGAGGTTTGCGTGCAATGAGCAGTTGACGTAAAACAAGCACGGGATAGTATTGTTGTTGCAGTCACCCAGTGTGACATTTTATTAGACGACACCATGAATGTTTGGACCTCTGTCCAAAATGACTTGGTCGTTCAGAAGTTGCATGACGCACTCCACCAGAAGGAGTAGAAGTTTGAGGAAATCAAAACAGTGGTGCCAACGTTGTTTCTTACACAGCGCCTTGCTCGTCTGCATGAGTGTAGAAAAATACAAATAGAGATTGAAGGTTTGTGCCAGAAGGAACAACTACTGAAAGAACGCATGCAACCATGGGTAGAACAAGCGCTTCAACTTTCGTAGACGCTGGACCACACATTGAAGACAATCCAACAAACTCATTGTAGCATAGAGATGGCCGCTGAAGGGACTACCACAGAAAAATTAGTTCAGCAAGCGCAGGCCGCCACAGCACAAAGTTTGGAATCAGTGGTCCCTCTCAAATATTTTGTCAGCACGCTTCAGGCCAAGGTCAAGGAGCAGGTACCTCAGTCACTCTGGACGAGTCACATGTTTGTGTTGGGGACCTGTTGGAGCGGGGTCACCTGAGGCACAATTTTGATGTAATTTTGTATAATATTGTATGTGCGTGTTGCGTAATGGTGTCAAGGGGCTTTGGGGTGGGTCAAAGTCCCTAATTTTGATGTAAATGGATGTAAGGGTAAACTATGGTCCTCAAACCATGGTTTGGGACCATAGTATTTGCGTGTTAAGCGAATATAAATAGATAGATAGATCAAGTCTAAAATTACAAGTAGAACTAAGTTGATGATATGATATCGTGAACTGTCTACATCTGTAATATGTCGTAAGGGTTTGTCTAGGTTGGGTTAAAGGCTCATGCTGGCTGTGTGCATAGAGACCTAGTCCTGGTTGTGCACGAACTTCGTTGGTTGTGTGTGCGGAAGGGTTTTTTAAGGGAAAGTTTATGTATTGAACATATATGAAGCTAATAGAAGGGACATATTTTAGCAGGCTTACTGTGTTATGAATTTGAGTTGTTTACTATTTATGCTCTATTGAGATCTCTCTGTTTCTGTCTTACTTATTGAATATTGCGCAAGGGATGTCTGTTATGATTATGAATGCTTATTGATTGTTGATATGTTTAAGTATTGTCGTTGTTTAAGATATGGATCTGGTTATGTTATACTTTAGTTGTGCTAAAGGATTTGTGAACTCTGCTTTATTCTGTTAAGAATTGCGCGATCTTTGTGATTATTTTGTTTGCTTTCGTGTGCATATGTTCATGATTGATATAAGTTTTCGTATGATTTATTGAGGTCCGCTTCATTATTTTCTCCATAAGGGTGCGGAAACCTAGTTCCAGCACCCCCCCCCCCCATATTGCTTAGGGTGAGACTTTGATTTGCGCAAGTAGGTCATTATCGAAAGGGCCAGTGGTTGGAGGGTTTGTTGGTTTATCCATAAAATTTGAACATGGGTCAGGACCCCTCAAGCCAACAAATGGCATTGCCATATGACAAAGGAATGTTGATGATGGTCTCTTTGTTTTTATTTGTTTGAGAAAAATGTTGAATCTACAAATCCTAATTTGGTCTCCAGTTACAATGTCTATCTTAATGGAAATATTTATATCAGAAACAACACTTAAGACATTGAACATAATTATCATTTGAAACATACAAAAATCATGTCCACTATGAACCACCACAACAATTAGGAAATTTTGACAACAAAATTACTTTGCACACACCAAAAAATATCATAAAGCTAAAGTAGATAAGTTGAAAACACTTGTTCCCAAGTATTAAAGACAGGGACAAATGACCAAAAGCAAAATACAGAGATTTGATGCTCTTGACATTGATGTTGAAAAGAATCACAATTGTCAATCATTACGACATTTGAAAAATCATATTAAAACCAACTCAATAGCATATCATGTTTGAAATCAAATTTATATAATCCAAGAAAAACATATGATGCTATAATTGACATTCATAGTTAAAAGAGTGCCACATTTCAATCATTACGATACTTGCAAAACCATATTATAGATAAGACCAAATTAGATAAAGTGATAAACGAACTTAATGCAAGCCAAATGAAATCGTGTTCTCACTTATATAGGAAAAAGAAATGTAGGATTAATTTTGAATCACAAAAAACCAATTTCCACTTCGAACAATGTCAGTGAAACAACACAAAGGCCAAGAAAACTCACGTCATGTCATTAGAACATATGCAAAAAAAAAAGATAAACCATTTTAGCCTAAATTCTATTGAACATTTTTCCTCTAGTGTGTTAAATACCTATAACACTTTTTTCTAACCAATCACAAGTTTTGAAGACTTATTTGGCCTTGTATCAATGCAAGGAACAAATTTTGTGACTCATTTTGTTTAAAAACTTAGGAAATGGATCATATATTTATATTGTGTTACATTCAATTGAACTAATGTTATTTCATATTAGTATTAATTATTAAACATTTTGTGTTAAGACACATTTTACATGTTATAATGAAGTTCTACACTATCCTCTTGTGTAAACAAGTGGTTACTCTATGTGTAAACACTTTTCCTACGATGATGTGTTGACCTTTGCATGAAAATATATCTTTGCCTTCATCACTGTTCACACTGAATTCACTGAAGTTCCCTCAAGATTGTCGGCTCTTGCATGCAAATGGCTTGTTGTCTTCATCACCCTAAATTCCCTCAAGATTGTTGGCTCTTGCATGCAAATGGCTTCTTGTCTTCATCACCCTAAATTCCCTCAAGATTTTTGGCTCTTGCATGCAAATGGCTGCTTGTGTTCGTCACTCTAAAGTCCCTCAAGAATAATCATCAACTCATCAAGTTAAAATTTTTGAAGAATGAACTGAATAATCTCAATAATCTTGCAAAACATAGACCTGGAATACATAGGTTACTCTATGTGAACACTTTTCCTACGATGATGTATTGGCCTTTGCATGCAAATATATTTTTGTCTTCATCACTCTTTGCACTGAATTCGCTCAAGTTCCCTCAAGATTGCCAACTCTTGCATGCAAATGGATTGTTGTCTTCATCACTCTAAATCCCCTTAAGATTGTTGGCTCTTGCATGCAAATGGCTTTTTGTTTTCATCACTCTAAATTCCCTCAAGAATAATCATCAACACATCAAGTTAAAATGTTTGAAGAATGAACTCAATAATCTCAATAATATTGTAAAACATAGACCTAGAACACACAGGTTACTCTATGTGTAAACATTTTTCCTACGATGATGTGTTTCCCTTTGCATGCAAATATCTTTTTGTCTTCATCTCTATTCACATTGAATTCGCTCTAAGTTCCCTCAATATTGTCGGCTCTTGCATGCAAATGGCTTGTTGTCTTCATCACTCTAAATTCCCTCAAGATTGTTGGCTCTTGCATGCAAATGGCTCTTTGCCTTCGTCACTCTAAATTCCCTCAAGAATAATCATAAACTCATCAAGTTAAAATGTTTCAAGAATGAACTGAATAATGTCAATAATCTTGTAAAACATAGACCTCGAACACACAGGTAACTTAGTGATCTCAATTATTTTGTTAGACTAAGGCCTGGAAAAAGACAAGTAACAATATTGTTAATTTGTTTATTTTTTTGTAGGATCTTCTAAACGGGTAATTACTTCAAATGATTTAGATATTTTTCACATTCGTATCCATTATTCCATCATTAAACAATTACACAAAAGACATCAATAACACAATATTTATGATAGTAGGATCATGAAGAAATTGCCACACAAAGAACACAAGAGTTTACTCTGGGAAAACCCACATGGAGGAAAACCCAACAACCTTTTCCTTAGATAAATCATGAAATTCAATAGAGATACATCAGGCAAATACATTATGAAACAGACCAATGGTATAGCTAGTTCAAACCTAGTGCATCATACTCCTAGTCAAGTCAACTGGTTTCCTAATAACTTTGATTTGATCTGCTTCTTCTAGGGTATTATTTGTGCCTCATGCTTTTCCCTACATAAGTTTGATCTTGTTTCCTTTCACATGGATTGCTACCTCAAAAATTTTCTTATCTCAGATAAACCTTTTTGCTGACCTAAGAGAAATCTCCTCGCTGACCTCAAATAGAACTTCTTTGCGGGCTTTAGACAGATCTCCATGCTACCCTTAGATTTGTCCTTTTTACTAGAGTCGAACTCTTATTTTCTTGCCTCAGACTCTTCACTGACCTCAGGCAGATTGAATTTCTTGCATCAGATAGATTTGAATTACTTACTTGGAAGGGGGTTGAATGCCTCATATTTATAGTCTTTTGTTAGGCCAAATGGGTGCCTCTTAGATTTGGGCTGACTTGACAAGGAGGAGGAGGAAATGACTTTTTTTAGAGCCAAATATTCATTTTCAAAAATTCAAATTTTTCTTTTTCACAAAGGACATGAAGAACATGTCTTTAATAATTTTCTTTTGACCATAGCATGAAGAACATGATTTACAAAAACATCAATGAATAAAATAATAACTCCGTCTTAGCTAAGGAGGTATTCATAATGACAATCCAAATGTTCTCATGTTGACATATTTATTTAAGAAAAGGTTATAGCAAATTCAAGTACCATAATCAAGGCAACAATTGTGACACATGGTAATCCAATAACATCAACCATTTACGACAATTCGGGTTGATGCTTTATACCTATGGTATATCCTCACTATAATTCAGGTCAGTGCTTCAAACACATGGTAAAAATCTTGCATCAACTAATCACAATCATTCGAGCCAGTACTTTAGACCTTTGGTGTGTGCTCACCATAATTTGGGTCAATACTTTAGACACATGGGATATCATTTAGCATACAAATTGTCACCATAATTTGAGTTGGTACCTCACACATGGCATCCCGACTAGTCTTGGTTCACTATCATTCAAGTTAATGACACATGGTGAATTGCAAGGCCAAATTGTAGTTGCATAATCCAAGGCCTGATGTTAAATGAACATGATGCTCCAGGACCATTCTCTTCCTAATTTGGGTCATACATGATGCAAGAAGAATGTCAATCCTCTGCCAGACCTCGAAGTACTCGACACAGGGAGAATCTCCCTAATTCGTGTCATTGTACTTGACATAGCGATAATGTCTTTCCGTGATATTATCTGATCAACACACCCTCTCACTAAGAGGGGCATTCTTAACAAGTCCAAACTTGTCCCTGAAGTACACAAACTTCACCTAGGGACAGAGGCTTTGTGAGCAATTTGCTTGGTTGTAGAATGATATTAGAGCCATATTACTTCCTTCTTATACTAGGTCTCGGTACTAGATCTCATTGTTCTTTAACCTATCATTGTGGTCGTCACTTGCACCTAATCAAGACAACCCAGCTTTTGAAGCCATACTAGTTCTCAACTTGCCAATCCAACTTCAATATATTTATTTCTTCAATACCGAGTGTGAAAGATGTTTGCTTCTTGTTCATCCAAGAAATTATAACGAAGCCCAAACTGAAGTGAAGAAATTCTAGTTTGTGAAGGCATATTTTCATTAATACATTTGGAGAAACATGCATTTTTTCTTTAAAAAAGGACTTGCAAAGTGAACCAAATGAATTTCAAGATATCTTGTGCATTTCAATCATTGGATACTATATTTTGCGGCTTGTAACTATTGATATTATATGCTCAGTAAAATTTGCATCTAGTTATAAAAAGAAGGGATAAAAACATAAAAAGGATGATAATCCCTATGGCATTCAATAAGATAAGTATAACAGACACAGTGACATTGGAAATTATTGCATAGAGTGATTTATATTATATTATGCATGTCAAGTCAATGAGAATATGATCAAGAAACACTATCCAACTTGGGAAGTTGTCCATGTTGCATTAGAACAAATTATTTAGAAAAATGAATAAAAGTTTACATATGACATGACTTCTACACAAGGGGACATTGATCATGACATGAATGCAATAGAAACACAAACTGAGCAATTGTTCAACATAGATAGCCTTGAAAGAAATGGAACAAAGAGTACAAGAATTGTTGAAGTTATAGATGAGCAATACAAACGACATAACTTCCAAAATCGATTTAAAACATTTTCAATGCACAAATAATATCAATCTACGATCCATGAGGCAATATGATGTTGTTAAGCAACCACATATACTAGAAAACATAGAGTACTACAACATTGGATAATAATTATATAAAGAACAAGCAACATTAGTAACTACTTTATTAATAAGAAAAAACTCTAGGCCAAATGGAACAACCCAATTATTCTTGATAGGAGGTGCAGGAATAGGGAAAAAATTTATAGCTATAGAAATTTTCTAGTCCTTAATACATGTAGACAATGATACAATGACATATGACCATTTAAAATGACTAATCACTAGATATACGGGAAACGTAGCATTCAATGTTGGTGTTGTTACATTACACTTTGCATTATATACGCCCTTTAACAAGACAAATTGACTTTCAGTAAATAATGAAAAGGTAGACACATTATCCAAGAACTTCTTGCAACTTCATGTAGTTTTTATTAATGAGGCATCACTCATCGGTGATATAACTCTTTATCAATTCAATAAGCAACCAAGTCAAATCCCGCACATGCTAACCTTGTACTTTGGCAATGTTGGCATATGGGACTTGTACGAAGCACAACCTATAAGAGGATCTCTTATATTTGAGAACCCAAGAGCCAACAAAAAAATAGTTCCATACATTGTCTTGTGGAAGGAGAAAATCAAATGTTATCAATTACATATAACATTATGCCAAAAATACACATACTTCATGAATGTACTAAACAAGATGAGATTAAACAACTAGATTGATAAAGATCTTACTTACATAAAACATTGTTGTCATAGACCCCTGCCTTTGGATCCACTTTTCCCATACATATTTTATCGAAACAAATATGTCCATAGTCATTATGTAAAAATGCTTTGCTAGCACATGATAAGAAAGTAACATTGAGTGCTATTGACGAATATGAAACTATTGCAACAAGTTGTTTCACCCTTTGAAAAGATAACAACATTACCATCAACAATTATAGTCAAACAAAAATGCTAGTTGATTTATATATGGAAAACTAAAAACAATGGAGATGGATTATTCAAAGACGTTGAAGACATCTTCAAAACATCTTCAATTAGTAATAACTAATTTGATATTGTTTGGATATAATTCTCAACCATAAACATTGGAAAAAATCAAAGAAACAAATTCCATAAGCTATATGAAATAAATATCTAGCCAATTTGGACATCGATTTTTTGAATTGCAAAACCATTTGCAATATATCATAACAAGTTGCAAATCATGATACCAAAACAATTCCCAATGCAATTAACTTGTGCAAGAACAACACATTGAACATAAGGTCCAACACAAGATGAGCTTGCATTTGACCCAAATAGTGTGACACAACATGGTTTAGTTTATACTACACTATCACACGATAAAATATTGACCCATTATACTTGATTGAAAAACTAACAACAACAAAAATTCATGTAAAGAACAAGATATCCAACAAAATGGCATGACTAGAAACAATTGGTCCATGGATTTTTAGAATTTGCAACAACAACAAAAATTAGCAACACAAATGTATTATAAATTACAACGCTAAGCACACACATTCTACATGCATATATTAATGCCATGGTGCATGATACAAACTTCATGGAAAATATGGCACTATGTTTTCAAAATCTTAAATCAATTTATTCACTTATTGAAAAGCTTAAATCAATTTATTTATTTGCGTGGTTTATAGAATTTGAATACACTCAAACAAAGACCTTTTTCAAGTCAACTCAATCAATTGTTGTTTCCATTCCATCATTTATCTCTACTTCTTATGCACATTTTAAAGGTAAATAATCAAACTTTTTAAATAATTTTGTTAATGATCATACAAACAATTAAAATTAAATGTTACAACCAACCTTAAACTACCTCTAAGATAGTAGTTGTTGGTTGCATTTGAGACAATAATTCCCATCAAAAAATAAAATAAAATAAAACTTAACTTTCTAATAAACAAGAAAGAGGGAGAGATACATTGTTCCAAGATTGATTTAC